>NCQS01075733.1:7540-18402 GCA_002740445.1 Pachycereus pringlei
CAGGTCAACAATTAAATCCTAAAGATCCATTGCATAAATTGGTCTTAATCCCTGTGATAATTTGAATATGAAATTTGGTATGTTAGATATCACATAGCAAAGTATAAAAATCAATATCTTTGCCTTAATACTGTAAAGGAGTAACTTAAACTTGGACACTTCCGGCATGGATATATCCATATCTTCTATCTTTGTTACGCTTAAGTATATTTTCTCAATTAATGAGATTAATTTCTCCAACATCTAATTCATAATCTTTTATCTCTAAATCTCCTTCCATCACTTCGCATACGTACTTGCTCTTTAATTGAAAGATGGATTTTTTATAGATTATGTCCTTCTAAATTATAGCAAGGACGCAATCTCTTTTCACATCTTCGCTCTCATCATCTACTACAAATTCTTCTCCTTGAAGATCATTGAGACTAATTGAGCTACTTTCCATCTTATAACTGGTTTCTTTGTAATCACCTTCTTCATATTCATCCTCTAGTATAAATTTCGACAGATCTCTTGTTGTTTTTTAGTGCTAGATCTAGTGCTTCTTCTTTACTGAGCTCAAAATAATTTAGATTTCTCAGAGTTCCAATAAGCTTGTTATTCTTCCTATTTTTGGCATTCATTTGCATAATGACTTACTTCTCTGCATGCCCAACTGCTACAGTTGTTTTTTCCTGCAGAACAATAAGTGCCTTTTCTAAAAAATCTTCATTTTTTAGAGCTTGGTCTATTGTAATATTTTCTTTTATATTTCTTTTCCCTTTGCTTGTTAAAACTCTTTTTCTTATAAAATTGTCTTTTGTTTTTTGAGATCAAAACATTGATCATTGACCCATTCTCTTAGATAAGAGACTCTTGTAACAAAGGTATCAATGACATCTGTTCTTTTAAGCTGTGCAATATACTTTTCATTAATTATAGAATTTGTTAGATATGATAATTTGTCATAAAACATATCAAGATTGGTTTCATTATGTCCAATTTTATAATAATACTGAATAACTTCAGCAATATGATTCTTTAGATATCTCATGTCCCATAATTCTATATTATTTATATTTCTTTTCCACTCTTAAGCTTTTTCTTCGAAATCAAGTTTAGCTCCGATGAATTCATTTTCGATTTCCATACATAGATATTTGAACATTGCAGCTAGCGTTTTCATCATTTTTAATGCATTTTTACCAACCTCATTTAATGAATCGTACTAGTTAGATATAGTGCCAGAAAAACTATGGTCGATACAGTTTAAGAAGTTTCCTGCAGTCCATGTGGTATTTAAATTCAAGTCACTATTCATGCCCTTTTTCGAATGCTCAAATATTTTTTCTCTATTACGAACTCTATCAATGCTTAAGATGTATCCTGTTTGACTAATCAGATTAAAGCCAATTTATTTACATGTCATGGTTTTCCTTGGGATGAACCCGAAGGAAAATTTAGTTGTATGCCCTACTGGCATGCACTTAGGTCTCATAAAATGAGTATTTCTTCTAGAAAGTTTATCAAATTTTTCAGGTTTAAGAACAACATTGTTAACTGGATTGGACTCGATTTCATTATGCTCTTCTTCATTCTCGTTAATTTCGTCGTCAAATACTATTTTACGATTTTTTTAATCTAGTTTCTTTCTAATTTCTTCTAAAGGTACAACATTAAGATCCTCTATTTTAATTAGGTTCATCTGCTGACATATTTCTTCTTCTAACTAGATATTATTTGTCTCTTTATTATCATCAGATAATACATCTTGTTTATCAACTACTGCGCCCATGATTTTGTTTTAATTCTTCCGAATTTTATTCTTCATCAAACATGTTCTGTAATTCTTCAAGATTATACTACTCATACTTTATCCTCTTCTTCTTTCTCTGCCTTCTCAAATAATTTTTCAGTTGATTTTCTTCTACTTCTTTTTCGATTTTTATATCATGCAAAGAAAATAAATTTTTGTTTTTTGGGTTTTGGAAATCATAGTTATGTTGAAATAGAGTACTAATACTTAAAGTAGATTTTTCACCATGTCTAATTTCGTTAACTAAAGAAAGATGAATTATAGACAGTTGCTTCTTAATCTCCTTAGCTTCAATGTTAATATTTGTTAATTCAATTTGTAATTCTAAAACTATATCAGTGATACAATTTAATTGGGTTGCTATTGAAGTTGTTCCTTTTGGTGAGTGAATAATATATAAATAATTAGAAATAGGGTAAGTAGGTGATGATTCAAGCATTAAACATAATTAATTAACTTAATTAACTATTACTTAACTTAATTATCTTAATTATTTTTGGTCATATGGCTCTAATACTGGTTGAAAGAGGTCTTTGAGTAGCGCGTACGAGTGAAATATCACCACTACTAGAAACTGAATTTTTAACGACCAAACAAAAATGTTATTGTTACATATTATTGATAATGACAAATGTTTTTTTTTTGTTGTTTAATTTCCTCAAAAAATCATCATTAAACAACAAACAAAAAAGTAGGTTGTTATTTTTTTACAATGTTTGTAGTTATTGGTAATAGGAGAGAATGTACATAATTTGAGGAGGAAAACTAAAAATGAAAATTGAAAAATTAACTACAATTTCTCTCCTAACTTAAGATTATGAGAGGAAAAATTTAGATTCATATTTATTACTAATTAATAGCTTGCCGAAAATTTACTATACAATTAAAATAATCGCAAAAGGATTAGAATCAAATTGAAGCCCCATGCACTTGGAAAATGCCTGCAGCGTGCATGCGTGATAAGCTAAAAGCATGCCCTAGAAATTGACTTAATTTAAAGCTTATCAGCAGCCATCGTAGATCAGACTACGCCTCCTTGCTCATTCTCCCAAAATACATAGAGCACGCAATTAGCTTCAACATTACCCTGACGCAGCGAAACCCTAGCACCGTCGAGCAGTCTCCATTACAAATTCTTTTTAGGAATCTCTTCTTCATTGCATCAGGTGTGTTCCCAATTCTCTTCTTCATTTACAATTCTAGCTAATAGAGTTAAGTAACTCATGGAGGTGTCTTCAATCCTGTTTCTTCCCAACGCACTGTGTAATCGAATTTCTTGCATTTTTTGTGGAAAATTGACAGTAATTCCACCAAGGTTCTCACTATCTAAAGCCTTTGGGCAAAAATTGGGGGTACTTTCACAACTCCAAGTAACTGTTCAATTTGTCTCTGCCTCGGAATCTCACTTGGTTACAACGTGTGCAAGTGTTCAGATTTCGGAACCTATGGTAGTTAATCTGTTCATCTTCTTCTCTTATAGCACTCTTTCAACCTAAGTTCAAATCCTTGACCATAGCAGTTGCTGTCTAGCGCCTTATCTCACTGGGTCACAGTTCTGCCAGGTGAGTCTTCACACACATACACTCTCTCTCTCATCTCTTCCCTATCAAAATAGTGCGAATGATGATGATTTGCGAGTCTGCTTTAGAGTCTATTATTGAACATTGTTTAGGGTGACTTACCTGCAAGGCAATACTGCCAATTAACTTGATTGCAGAAAATAAAGTAAACTAATTTGGTATAATCGAGTTTGAGAGGGAAAAAGAAATTATTTTCATGAAATTAGGTAAACTCACAGATGGGAAAGTGATCAAAAACATTGATAAATCACTACTGTTGCTGGTGTTGGGTTATCGGTATTCTAGGGATTGTTGCCATTGTGGCCTTGAAAATTCAGGCAAGAATTAGCAACAATGACCAAAATGTGTGTCTCTGAGGCAAAAAGGATAAGTTGGTGTGTCTGGTAGTGTACAATAGGCTCTGATATGATCGAATCTCAACAATGAAATTACATGCCCATTAACACCCTTATGACAAAAGGCTTTTTGACTTTTTCTAATATTTGTTATCCTATGATTCCTCCCACTAAACACTCTATTAATACTTCACTATGATGTTTTGCACCAAAAAACGTATTTTGAACACTAAGAATTTAGGATTTTAAAAATATTTTCGTAAATTTAATTGTTCATATATGTTTTAAACTTAAGATTTGTTTGGGATCAGAAGAGTCTGGACATTATACTAGAGGAAATTTGATAATGTAAGCTGTTGAAATGTGTGAGGATATATGTGGCAATTAGAAATTGAATGCGAACGTATCTGCATTGTTTATTATTTACATTGACATTTTAGATTATAATTTGTATCGATTACATTTGCTATTACATATTATCTACATTGACCAATTGTTATCAAATGCTACGGATGATCAAATTTATGATCCCTCTCATCGTCTTTCTCTACCATTTTTGAAAATTTTTTATTATTGAAGTAATTTTTAAAGTACCAAGCCCCTAACCATTTAATGGGAGGCAGTTAAGGTAATTCAAGGGTATTTTATTTGCCACATCATCACCTCACAGGAGCTAGATCGTACATGAAACATATATCAACAATTAATCTCGTAGATTCAGTTTGTTGATTTATATGGTTTTTATCTTATCACTTGATATTATTTTGTGATGGCATAAATCTGTTAGATATTTGTATCTTAAGCAACCTCTTCTTCTTCTTCTTCTTCTTCTTCTTGTTCTTGTTCTTGTTCTTGTTCTTCTTGTTCTTCTTCTTGTTCTTGTTCTTGTTCTTCGTCTTCTTCTTCTTCCGTTTCTTTTTTTTTAAAGGGGGAGGGGTGGGAGGAGGGGGAAGTCTAGTTCTTTTCTCCAAAATTGACGTATTTCATGTATATCCAAAATACGAAGAATGTTTTATTTGGTTTGTTCTTTTGTGTAACATGTAGTAGTCAAGAAATGACAGGTGTGTCGTAGCACAATATAGATCTGGCGACGGGTTTTGCTGGAATGTACTAGACTGTAATTAGTATTGCTACTGTTGCTATTGTATTGATTTCGCTAGAGCTACATTGTTTCTTCAAGCATTTATGTACTGTCTTGGTTCTAGTACAACAAACATGACCAAAATGGTGAATCCTCATTTTTTTTGGTGTCAGGTTTTTGGTAAAATTTTCATATATAAAAATCACTCAATATAGGCCAATTAATTCAGATAAGATAACTTCAAAAAATAAGTTTAGCAGAACACAAACCTTACTATTCTTGCTTATATTTGTAAGCATAATATCATCTTGTAGACTTGTATCCAACTATTTCAGTGGACATGTTGATATAATATCAGTTGACACATTTATGATTTTTGTTGGCTTTAGCAGTTAGTGCATGTGTCCTAGGCCATAGTGACCCGTTTGCCCTAGTTCATATGGAGAGCTTGTTTGATTAAAGTCCAGCTTATTTGATTAATTAATTAGATAATATTGTTTACTTCTTTTAGCTACTACATTTGTCAATTTTTTCTGGACCTTTATCATTTGACGTAACATATCCAAGTTGTGAAAGAGATCAATTTATTATGTTACATAAATTGGCCTGATGGATCGGCTGTTTCATGGTTGTGATGCTCATATATTTGTAAAAACTAGCAGCACTAGTTATATACACTAAAATTTAACATAATTAAAGCAAATATGGATTTGAACAATCCTATAGGATTCTTGCCACTCAAAATAGATGTTAATTATTATATGAGAATATAAGTGAAAAAGTGTGTGAATTGAAAGATCTGTTATAATGCTCAACACTAATGATTAGGAGAGTGAAAACATATGCTTAAAAAATTATATGTATGAGTATATCTAAATCTAACTTTATTTTTAGAAGCCTATATTTTGTGAGACTTGAGTTAGATTAATGCAGATTTCCTCCCTTTTTTCCAAGTGCTAGGTACTTGTTTTTATCGACAAATCTGCTATAATTTTGAGGTAATGGCACCTAATAAGGACTGGATGAACATTGAAGACCACCTTAGTGAAAAGTATGAGAAAGGAGTGGAAAGTTTCTTGGATTATGCCTTTACTAAACTAGGGATAGAGTCCATCCACCATCCATGCATGAAATGTGTTAACATAAAGTTTGAAAGTCGTGAATTAGTTCATGAGCATCTCTTAGCTTATGGAATGGTTACTAGGTGTACATTTTGGTACCATCATAGGGAGACATTCAGCGAGTCTAGTGTTGAGATGAATGATGATGATAATATAGATGAAGATGATGAAATGCATGGTATTTTGAGGGATTTGTATCATAATTTTAATGATATAGGATCCTTCGGCCATGACAAGCAAGAAGAAGTGCTAAATAATGAGGCTAGGAGATTTTTTAGGCTATTGAAAGACTCACAGGATCCTGTTTATGATAGTTGTAAGTCTTTAAAAATGTCAGCTTTAGTAAAACTCCTTCACATTAAAACTCTAGGATGATGGAGTAATGAATTGTTTACTATGCTACTAGAATTCATGAAAGAGGAGTTATTGCTTAATGGATTAAATTTTCTAGACTCTTATTATGAGGCAAAAAAGATGATCAAAGATCTTGGACTTTCTTATAAGAAAATTGATTCATGTGTGAAAGATTGTATGTTATATTGGAAGGAGGATAAGGAGTTATATACTTCTAAATTGTGTGGTGCATCTAGATGGAAGACTGATAAGCATAACGGTGAGGATAAATATGGGTCAAGTAGCAAAAGAATACCGCAAAAGGCTGTAAGCTATTTTCCGTTGAAGCTAAGGTTACAAAGGTTATATATGTTGTCCAAGACAGCTTGATGAGATGGCATCATGATGAAAGAAAGAAAGATGGAATAAGGCATCTGGCTAATTCTATTGCATAGAAATCATTTGATGAGTTGCATAAAGGGTTCACTTCAAACCCTTGTAATGTTAGACTTGGCCTTGCTAGTGATGGATTTCAACCTTTTGCAAATTCTAAAAGTTCATATAGCACTTAGCCTGTTATTTTGATACCATATAACTTGCCTCCTTAGGTGTGCATAAGACAATCAGATATAATTCTTTCAATACTTATTCTTGGTCTTGAGAGTCCTGGTGATTCAATAGATATATATTTGCAACCTTTACTTGATGAGTTGAAGGAGTTATGGGAAGTTGGTGTTGAGACATACAATGCATCTTTTAGATCTCATTTTCAGCTACATGCAACTTTGTTGTGGCCAATCAATGCTTTTCCAGCATATGGCATGTTATGTAGATGGAGTACCATAGCATGCCCTATTTGTATGAAGAAGACTTATTCGATGAGGTTGTCTCCTAGTGGTAAGCAATATTATATGGGCCATTGATGCTATTTATCTATGAACCATAAATTTCACAAGCAGAAAGATCAATTTCATGGAACCATAGAACGTGGTGGACCTCTAAAACCTAGTTCGATCGATGAAATTCTTTATCAAGTGAAAGATCTTGAGAATATTGATTTGACTAAGGCTCCACATACGACGTCCAAATATCTCATGAGAAGAGAGGGGATAATTGAAGCAAGAAAAGTATATTCTTTTAACTTCCATATTGGAGGGACCTTCTATTACACCACAATCTGGACGTAATGCATATTAAGAAGAACATATATGATAATATTGTTGGAACAATAATGAACATCAAGGGAAAAACCAAGGATACTATTAAGACACGTCTCGATTTAGAGAAAATGGGTTTAAGGTCTGATTTACACTTGTTGAAAGACGGGGAAAAGTTAAAGATTCCTCCTGCTCCATACACTTTATCTCGTCCTGAAAAGCATATTTTTTGCCAATTCTTGAAAGAGTCAAAAGTTCCAGATGGGTTCTCTTCCAATATGTTTGTTGTGTGAACATAAATGAGACAAAAATATATTGTCTCAAAAGTCATGATTGCCATGTCATACTCAAACATGTCTTACCACTAGTATTGTGTGGTCTTCTTGAAACATCTGTACGAGAGGCACTTATTGAGTTATCAATGTTCTTTCATATATTAGGTGCTAAAGAACTAAAGATGGACAACTTGGAGCAAATTGAAGCTCAAATCCCTATTACTCTATGTAAGCTGGAAAAAGCTTTCCCTCCAGCGTTTTTTGATGCTATGGCGCATTTGTCGATCCAATTGGTTCATGAAGCTAAAATTGGGGGCCCAGTCCAATTTAAATGGATGTATCCTATCAAATAAGTTATGTATACATTTACATCATACATCTGCAACAGGACTAGACCAGAGGCACCAATTGCAGAAGGCTATTTAGCTGATGAATGTATGACCCTTTGTTCAAGGTATCTACATAGTCGAAATTATGAAAATCAAGTTGCAAATGATGGAGGCTTATCTATCTTTAATCATCCTGGTCATGGAATAGGGTCAGAAAGAGTTCGTACTAATGTTCATAAGCATGAGTTAGACGAAGCTCATATCTATATTTTGAAAAATTGTGATGAGGTCTAGCCTTTTCTATAATAAGCCTTGCCTTCAAAGTGTTTTTCACTTTTTAACTCTCTGTATTTCAAATTAATTTGTGAACTTAAGTAACTTTTTCATTTTATTCAGATAATACTCTACAAATCAACCATCTAATGCTACACTCTTAGAGGAAGAATGGTGTAAAAACTTTAGAGAATGGCTCAAGTGTGAAGTAAGTATACAATGCTCATTAATTACATATATATGGAAGTTAACACATGCATAACTTAATAAATTGTAATCTTTTTAGGTAACGCGGCTATATGAAATTGAGAAGAATGACAAAATGGAAGATTTGCTTTCACTAGCTCGTGGACTAACACAAAATATGTTACCTCTTTTAGTGTCTATTTTGTTAATGGATATAGATTTCACACAGAAGAGCGGGAAAAGAGTTTCACAACTCAAAATAGTGGTGTGGTTGTGATGGGAAATATAGGCAAAGGAGATGCAAACATAGATTATTATAAGGTCTTGACTGACATGCTTGAGCTACAGTATCTCGGGGGGAAGATGAGTTGTGCTATTTCATTGTAAGTGGTTCAATGTATATGACAAGACTAGAGGGATTAAAATGGATGAATATTGCTTCATTAGTATTAATTGCAAATGGCAATTGAAAACTAATGAGCCATTTATGCTAGCAAGCTAAGCAAATCAGACTTTCTATGCAATCAACAATGTGAATAAAGGATGGCATGTAGTTCTAAAGTCACAACCACATTCCTCTTATGAAATGTCATTATTAGATGATCCACATGGTACTAGTTGTCAAAGTGATGCATATCGAGCCAGTGAGTAGAGATCCAGAAAGAGGCGGAAGGGTGATATATAGTTGTACTTTCTTTAATAGTTATATCATTGATGTTCTCTTGACATTTGCAAAGTAAACATTTCTTTTTTTCCCCATTTGAAAAGGTGTTTGATTATATGACCCGTTGAATAAAGTTAGCTATGAAATTATCATGTGGTTGTAAAATGACATTGGCATTGAATAAGATTATGCCCATGAGATGCACTGTGTTAGGTTCATTGCTGTGGCAATTTACAACAAGGAAGTAACTTTTGGTTTGAAGCATTTTCACTACTTTGGAAGTCATACTATTTTGGAGACTAAACTTATTGGTGAGTACTGAGTGTATCTTTCTAATGCATGTGCAGGATAGCTATGATTTGATATAGCAACTAAAAGAATTCCCTGGCAGAACCCTTAAAAATGAAGGGCTATATAGGGAACAAAATGGCATAGCACCTTTGTTATAAAATGGCTACCTATCATCTAGCTCTTGTGACATTGGTGAAAATAAGTCAGTTATTGATGAAATTTGTTACCTATTATGTTTAAAACGAATATATATGAAAATAACATATTTTGATGTTCATCTAATTAGTTGTTGATGTCCAAATTGCTGCAGTGGTTGGGCATTAACAGGTAGCAGCCAATAGCGCTAAGGTTTTTATGTGCTGTTGTCTAAAGGATTTTATGGAAAGCTCTATTATGTTTGTTGTTACTTAATTAGATTCAACATTTGATGATGTGCAGTGGATGATCTGGGTTTATCATACTTGATTACTAAATTGTTATAATACTTAATGTATACATAGGATGGATACATATGCTATAAAGGTAATAAATTTTCTAATTTTTTTTCAAATTGCTACAAAAGAAACAATGATGAGGATTTGTACTTTGCTGTTTTATCTTTCTTAAAATGGTTCAACCTTACTTTGTGGCAGCTAATGTTGCCACAACACCATCGATGAGGGCAACCTCTAGACACTTGTAACAAGTGCAACAAAGGTCACAGGGTAGTGATAACAACCATAATAAGGCCCACAAGACACCCATAGTGGCTACAAAAGACCTTATGGCTTCCGCAAAAGCACAGTAGCATGAACAATCATTCCCATTTTAGAGGCAAAACTTTGATGTGTCCATTGTTTCTTTAGCTTATGTTGACATATTTGTTATGGAAAATGAATACTTTTTAGTTGCTTTTGTCATAATATAGGAAGATGACTTCTACTGAATCAGGGAATAGATTAGGAAGTAATTCCTCCATGCCAAGGCCAGATAGAGAGTGTTTGTAGCACCTGGTATGCTAACCAGAGATCGTGGAAAGAAATTACATGAGCTCTATGCCTCCAAAAGCCAGAATTCTATAGGGAGGGTTACTAATTCAAAAGTTCATCTTGAGAAATCTACTATTATTAGTAGATCAACTGATAGCTCATTAATAACATGGTCTTTAATTAGAGCTACTTCCTCTGATGGAGATCCCTTCAATCCAATAAGACATTTCCCTCGTTCTAGTAATCATGGTTTCTCTCCTTCACTTGTCCATGGGGATGATGTTGGGAATGATGGGGATGATGCTGATAATGATGATAATGATGATACGTCATTCTCAAAGGATAATGCTATATCATCCTCAGAAGATGAAGATTTGCATATTCCTCAATTTGTTCATGCTTTCAATCGTGCATTAAAAGAACCTACCATTGAGACAACTCAAGTAGATCGTGCTAATGAGATAGAAACACTTC
>NCQS01075759.1:0-16547 GCA_002740445.1 Pachycereus pringlei
CAAAGGGGTGAGAAATATAGAAGAAAATATTGTAATAAACCAAGTCCTAAAAAAAGAAAAATTGTTTAGAAAAGTCGCTTATTGTCCTGCAGGAAAAAACAACTACAAATGTTGGGCATGCGGAGAAGTAGAACATTATGCTAATGAATGCAAAAATAGGAAGAACAACAAGCTTATTAAAACCTGGGTAGCCTAGATTATGTTAAGCTTAGTGAGGATGAGGTATTAGAGCTAGCTTTAAATAACAACAAAGGGATTGTTGAAATTATATTGGATAATTAATATGAAGAAAGTGATTATGAAGAAACAAGTCATATGATGGAGAGTAGCTCATGCTGATCTTCAAGGAGAAGAATTTGTGGTAGACAACGGTCATGAGAAAGTCAAAGGAGATTGGGTTCTTCCCATAATCCAAAAAGACATGATCTACAAAAAATTCATCTTTCAATTAAAAAGCAAATACATATGTGAAATGATAGAAGTAGATCTTAAGATAAAGGATTGCGAGTATGATATTGGGGAAGTTAATCTCATTAATTAGGAGAATATCTTTAAGCATAACAAAGATAGAAAGTACAGGTATATCCATGTCAGAAGTGTCCAAGTTCTAATCACTCCATTACAATATTATAGCAAAGATATTGATCTCTATGCTTTGCTCTGTGATAATAGACATACCGAATTCAATAATCAAAATATCACAGGGATTAAGACTAATTTATATAATGAATAGGTAGGATTCAATTGTCGACATAGATATTATATGAGTCTAAAGGATGAATTTACTAAAGATTTCTTATCTCTTAAGATAAAAACAGTTGGGATAGATAAGAAAAGAGGAGGGCATCCATTAAGGATATTCTAGAAAACTATCTACAAATTAGATAATGCCATAGATCCACGACTAAGGTAACAATGATAGAAGTAGAAATTTGAAAGTCCTACCCCTATGCATCTACCCCTATGCAAAAGATCCAGAGGATTAAGTCCAATCCTCAGGAGATAAAAATCGATCGTTCATGAATATCTAATTTATCAATCCTCAAAGATCAATAAGAAAAATGTAATAAAAATTAATGAGGAGGGTAAAATCACCAATAAACCCCAATTATTAAGAAGCATGGGCACAAGATCAAATTGGAGAGAAGGATCTTTATCAGCTAAAGAAGAGCTTAATAAAGATAATATAATTAGCATGACCAGTGAAATAAATAGAATAAGTTTTGAATCTGCAAGAACTAGTGTAGATTGAAGTATGAGTCTAGAAAGAAAGGTCATTGGGTACAAAACTAGAACTGTTGGTGAACCAATTTATGAAAATGAATTAATCAAAAATATGACTATGGAGATATGCTATGAAGCTACCAATACAATTCCTAATAGCATCTATATCCCAATAAAAGGATGTTAGAGGGATATAATACATATGAACTGTGTGCTTACATAGATAGTGGTTGTTCTGTATACTTTAAAAAGAGAACATTATTTTCAGAATTTAAGTGAAAGAAAGCCAAGAATCCTTTACAAGTGAGAACAGCTGATAATAGTATTATGAGCCACAATAAAGCTATAGAAGGGGTATCTATAGAATTAGGAGGAGTTCAATGCATTATGCCACTTCTATAGGCTACTAATCAACCCTTTCATGATATAATCATTGGAAATAATTTTCAAATATTATTTTCTCCATGCACCCAGATCATTAACCAAATAATATTTACAATTAATGGTCATTCTGGTCCTATTAAAAATTTAAGTAAAGCTTACACCCATCAGAAGATTGAGTTTACACGCAGCCAGCGTGATGAGATGGTAATGCCTGCACAATGAGAAATAGCACTGATAATTTCATTACTTAAGCTATCTATTAAGGAGCAGATTGTTGAACAATAAGAGAAATTATGCAAAGAACTCTACTATGATAATCCTTTAAAATTTTGGGATAAAGATAGAATATTTGCTAAAATCATTTTATTAAATCCCAACACTATTATCCGAGTCAAACAGATGGTGTATATACAACATGATATTCAAGAATTTGGTAAACACATCAAGGAACTTCTGGATAAAGGATTAATTAGGAATAGCAAGAGTCCTCACACTAATCCTGTTTTTATGGTAAGAAATCATGCCGAAGAAAAAAGAGAAAAAGCTAGAATGATAATCAATTACAAAAACTTTAATGATAATACTGCCTTTCATGGTTACTATATTCCTAACAAAATAGTCCTTTTCAACATAATTCAAGAAGCCTCTTGGTTCTCACAAATGGATTGCAAAAGCAGTTATTAGCAGATAAAAATAGATGAGAAAAGTATTCCTTTAACTGCATTCAGTGCCCATAAGGACATTATGAGTGGATAACAATACCATTTGGTATTAAAAATGCACCCTAAATATTTCAGAGAAGAATGGATAACATCTTCAAAGGCTTTAATCATTATTGTTCAGTTTACATTGATGATATCTTTATCTTTTCCGAAACCATAGAACAGCACAAAGATGATGTCTTGGCTATCACCCGAAGATACATTGACCATGACATTATACTTGGTAAGGACAAGTGCATTTATGCTGAATAAGATATTGAGTTTTCAGTTCTAGAGATAAAAGACAGACAAATTATTCTGTAAAAATATATTTTGAAAAAACATGGAAAAATTCCCTAAAAAAATCGAAGATAGAAAGCAGTTAGAAAGGTTTCTTGGATACCTAATCTATGCTTCAGATTTCATTAAAAATTTGGCTAAATTAAGAAAGCCATTACAACAAAAACTCAAGAAAGATGTGATTTGGACATGGATCGCTAACGATTCAAAGATTGTCCAGAACTTTAAAAAAATGTGTAAAAATCTTCCCACTCTTAATTTGTCTAATGAAGGAAAAGATTAGTTCTTGAGACAGATGCAAGCAATGAGCACTAGAGTGCAGCATTCAAAATAAAAGAAGGAGAAAAACTATGCAAATATTACAGTGGAAATTTTAATAAGGCAGAATACAAATATCCCGCAATGGAAAAAGAAATCCTTGTAGTCATAAGGGGAACTGAGAAGTTCTTAATCTTTTTGGCCCCAAAACCTTTTCTTATTTGACCTGATTGCAAAGGAATAATTAGTTTGTTGAAAAAGAATTTATCAAATATGCAAGCGCAAAGGCGACTCCTACATTGGTAAGTATGGCTTAACCAGTTTTTCTTCTCTATTGAACATATATAAGGATCGAAGAACTCTCTAGTAGATAGTTTAACTCGAGAACTCGCCAATGGTGATTATCAAAGCTGACCTCCTGTCAGAAAAGAAGAAAATCTAGAATGAAATACCACTAGTATTAAAACGGGTTTCTCCTTCTAGTAAAGTCCTTATTGATAATTTAGAATTCCATACAAAAAGTAGATCATGTTTTGGTCTACTATCTATAGCCTACCTAATAGCACATAGATTTTTCCTTCTAGAGTTACAAATTAATTACCCTAGATGTCCTTATGATATCCAAGAAAAAATAAGCTCTCATGTTCAAGATAAATGGTTCAATGAGTGGTACGCAGCCTGCATCGACTTTTATCATTATTATTCTATGATATGTGGGAGTCTTGGGGTATAACTGTCTACTTTCCCAATAAGTCTGGAGTTTGTGCTGTCAGTTTCCTAGCAAATATCAAATTGACCCTATCATTAAAGTTTGGGAATATGAGGTTGTACTTTACTTTATAGAAATCCCAAACCCAAAGTTCCCATTTTTCTCAAGACTAACGAGATTTCAGCAATGCATGTTCCAAAGAATCCATTGGATTCTTACATCTCCTGACGGCCCAACAAAAATTTCAACCAGTAGATGCCTAAATTTGAAAGTGCATAGCGCATTAATTGAATATAAAAATGAAAAATCCAAACCTGCCCATTATCTTATTCAGATCGTAGATTACGACGATTTCTATGATCAACGATAAGAATGGGTTCCTGAACGACAAGAATTAATTATTGATCCTACTTTGTCAAGAGCCATTGGATTTTTCAACATTTATCATCAATGTTGGGCATTAATTGAACAAGAAAAATTATGAATGCATTATGGAAACACTACTTTCACATATGGTAATGAGTTTAAAGAGTACATGAAGGTGGAAGGAGCCGTGTCAGAAGACATCTTTGATTATCTCTTTGAAGTTGGAGCTGAAAAATTCTTATCAGCAAAAGAAAAGAAATATGTTCTTGAATTATTTGAAAATTGGGATCCAGAGCATCTTAAGCAACTTGATGAAGATTTTGATGATTATCCAGATAATCATGGTCTGGATGATTTCATTGGAGATGCAGGCATGTAGAATCTCAATAATGATGACTAGTCTTGTCATCATTAAAAGTTTTGAAAAGTGATTACTCTATTATTGTACTATTTTGATAAGTGTTTCGTATGTAAAATAAAGCAGTGCACTGTAGCCATGTGAAAATCATTATGTACTGTAGCAATTAGGGCATCCTATGTACCACCAACCCTCTATAAAAAGAGAGGTCAAGTGCTGAAAAAGGACACAGTTATTTGAGCATTCTTGAGCAAAAGGGAAGTCGGGATTCTCCATTTCTCTATGAACAAGCATTTCTAATGATCTTAGCTTAAGTCCCTCTTCAAGCTTTCCATTGTAATATTTTCACTTTCAAGATTTCAATAAAAGAAGTTTTCCAATAGGAAGCATTAGTCAGTCGAACCTTAGCTACGGCCTGAGGTAGAAAGCAAAACTATAAAACTTGATTAGTGACTATAGTCTGAGGTAGGCAACAAAATAGATCTGTGCTATACTTGATCTAAGAAAGGTGTGGGTTAGATTAGCAATCTCTGTAAACTGAAAACCAGAGGAACGCTAGAGTCCAGCACCGACTAAGTTCAGGTAAAGATCGAAACTCTTTAATTAAGTTTTGATTAGTTTTTCTAAGTATGGTGGACTTATAACCACAGAAAGTATAATATATAAGATATAAGTAGTAGATTGCGATAACTAGTACCAGTAAAGTCATTATAAGAAGTTTAATTAAGCATATTTCGTGAAGAAACTCTAAAAATAGCTTATTTGAATAGCTAACCCTTTTCAGGGGCTTTCCTATAATTTCTAAAAGTTTAAGGACTAAAATAATAATAAAAAGTACCAGAAAGTCACTTGTACCAAAACTGGAGGTACCAAATTGTTAAGTTTTTCAAAACCTGGTCTAACGTGTGAATACGCTAAAACTGGAAGTAACAAAGTGTCAAATTTTCGTCATGTGCGGCTACTTCGGGCTGACTCAATTTGTATGAAATATATAGTGATTTTGGAGCTGAATATTTTTTAAATATTTTGATGTTGAATTACTAACGAACTAATTGTTTTTGTCATGTGTCTTTGACTTGGTCTTGTAACTGCTTTTTTTAGAGTTAAATGGGAGAGGAATCCTAGAGATTTAATCCCTTGTTTTTGGCCCACTTTGTTGCTCCAGTTATAACCAAGTGAATGAGATTTTATCTTCTATAAATTACTCTCTCTTCCCAATGGCTTTATGCAGATGCTTCCTTGCTTTAAGCTACATTTTATTATTGCCAAATCTATTCTCTAAGTTCCCATCTTAGCTTATGTATCTCTGAGCCTCAAACTATTGTTTTGATGACAATAGCTTTTCAAAGCTTACGAAATTCATTATAAACGTAACTAGTACTTTGAGTAATATGGGTTAAATAGTTGGTTCTAGAATCTCTTGTTGCCATTGAAGGAATCCGATGGGTTCTTGTATCTTGAGAGAGGACTGCAATTGAAAAAATCTTACCAGTGCAATGGGGACATTTCCTTTCATAGAAAAGTGTGCAGTGCTCTTCAACCCATCCATTAGGCTACCTCTAAACTGTACTCTTATTTATTTACAATTTGTCATATTTGCATTGTTGAAGTATTGTTTATGATGTGCATGCAATTTTGATGTAATTTGATGTATACTATATCACCCCAAAAAGGTGTTACATGTGATATATTATCATGTTATTAATAAGATGGGCTCATGACGTATTGTCAGGTATACATCAATTCAATAAATATTTTCTAACATTATCATGTAATTCATGAGAAGCACACATGTATGACCATTTTGTTTTAACCAATGAAACTTGGCCTAATATGATGACTAATTCCTTAGTTAGGTCGTGACTTCCTTTCTTCTCCATTGTACTACACATGCTTTTTTGCCTTAATTGACTTGTTTTTTTGTGTGGATATGGGTGTTTCCCCCCACCTATACAATCATACATAATTTATATTCGTACGTTATTAACTTTTCTTTCTGTTATACTATACCTACAAAAGTTAATATAAGTGAGATTCAAATTCAACTCTTTGGTAAGAATTGTAAAAGATGTTATTTATGCTAATTAATACCGTATATTTATCCATAGTAAAAGCACATGCACATATTCACTTAACACCTAGAAATATCACTCGGATACTTATATAAAAATTACTGTATGCACTTTTTACAGCGAGGACGAAGAAATGAATCATGTAGAATTTGAATCCAGGAAAGGTAGTATAGAGAGGATGAGTGCGATAGAGAGAACCAAAGAAATGAGTGATCACTACTAGGGAGCATTCAGTTATGAACAATTTTTTTTAGGAAAAGATGATTGGTCAGTAATTTAAACAACGAAATCGAAGGAAAGGACAAGAAACTGATGGCTAGCGCTTTTTATGAATCTCGATGGAGAAATAGACGGGTGAGGAGATGATATCGATGGGATTCTCTGTCAAAATGCATTCATATGAATCAACAATGACAGAGTTGGACTTATCTCATCAAAAATATGAAAGACTCACCCAGCTTAATGAAGAATTCTGATAGGGCTTGTCAGAATCTTGCGCGATTTTCTGCAAAAAGGAGATGACAGTGATGGGTTCCGTCACAGTGACTCGTCAATAATTAGAGCTCTTCAAATTAAGCCCCTTTCTACTTTGAATTTCACACCATAGAAACACAGAGTGAGGTGGAGGGTGACTGAAGGAGAGGTTTCCAGATAAGGGCTAGTTTTTCGGTGAATTGGCGGGTCTAGTGATCTAAATATTTTCGGCAATGGTCAGGAGTTGGGTGTGTGGGATTTAATTTTTCGACGGGGAGTGGTTAGCAGAGGTGCATTCGTGGCTGGAGTAGGTAGTATGTCCGGCGCGAAGGTAGTTGTCGATAATTCGACACGTAATTTGTGTAATGTAAGTTAGAATATAGATTTGAATTTATAATGTTGCATTGGTATAATTGTTAAGAATAGTTCAATAAATTTGTGGATGTGTGCGCCTTCCCAGTTGGTAAATTTTGTGTGGTTATGGATGTATGTTTTGAGGTAATTGCTTATGACAGTTTCTGGACTAGTTTTAGACTGAGAAGCAGTCCTTGTCTTTGTTGCATATTGTCTATAGAATAACTTGTCAAGGCTCTGATTCAAGCTGTCTTGGGTAAGAAAATCTTTGGGATTTGACTTACGTATATTCACGTTGCTTCTTGTTGTGCATCGACCATTTTCATATACATAAGAAATTTGTTTCTCTAGATGGTGCTTATTTGTAGCTTATGATCAATCAGGAAGGCTCACAGTAGAAAAGAAGCACGAGTTCTTAATAAATAGAGATTTCTTTATACAATTAAGTTGTTACGATTTCAATCCATTCAATTTGTCCAACTAGATGGAAGATGTTGAAGATGCAAAAAGATGGCTCTCAGTTCATAAGAGTTTAGAGATCGAGTGGGATGGATACTAAGTTTCAAGCTATGTGAAGGGAGAGAGGAAGTCAGATTTGAGCTGATTACATACTTTATTTCAAGATTATTAGAACCATAATTATTCCATTATTGGAGACAAATTTTGCCCTGTCTGATGTTTCATAATTGTTGGATTGGCTGGCCATTAGCATTATACTGTAAATTGTTATATTGTACAAAGTATGAGTGATGAAATAATTAAAAATAACAGGGTCCATAATTAACTCTAACAAAAAGTGAGATTGATGCTTAAGAAGATGAATTTTATAAGATTTGAGTTCAAGTGAAGCCCTTACTTGAAAAAATAAAATCAATCAATTGGAACTATAACATGAGGACTTAAATACCCAATTCTAATCCTCCTAGAGATTTGAGAAAAACCACTTAGAAAAGGTTAATTAGTGTTAATTTTCAGCAAGAAGGCTCTAGCTAGTTTGTACAAACTAGGAAGATGTTAGGTGTTTACGTTAACAATGGTGTATTAAATTGAACTTAGCTTTTTCCTATAATATAAATCTTATAATCTAATACTATATATAAATAAAATGTTGAGTTGACTATCTTCTCCTCAATTTTCGGAGAGAGAATAGCTTTCCACTGTTGATCATAATTAGCCAAACAATCCTATTCATCCAAAATATTCTAGTAGCTATTTCGAAATTTGGGATTTAAATAATTTGAAAATCAGCAGTAACCTATAACTAATCAGTTACCACATTATCACCAATACAAAAGAAAAAAAAAAAAAACAATTACCCACATCCCCGCAACTCCCATTCACGTTCCCTGAGATTGTGTCCAATAGTGGAACCTCCCCTCCCACAATTTGTAACCTGATAGCTTCCCCTCCCGAGTCCCCTACCTTCCCAAACTGCCACCTAAGTATAGACTATCTCCCTCTACCTATTTGACAACATCTCTCTCCACAATCTCACTCTGCAACACACACTCACACTCTCTCCCCCTGTATCCATTGTTGTGGTGCCTTCTCTGCATCAAATCGAAACACCAAATACCACCTATCATCAATTGAAAAGGTTAGAGTTCTATAATGTATTTCAATTACAAAGCTCTGATATTTTTTTCATATGTAATTAGGTTTACACTTTCTAATCTAATTCCTCATTTTGCATATACTCAGGAGTCATAGCAAGAAAAAAAGGACCACCAGGATTTATTAGTGCTACCACATTACTATGTTCTGGTGAGTGAAACTTCATGCCAACAATGTCTACCTGCAATATGAATGAGCCACTATGTGTTATATGGTACCCTCACCAAATTACATTTGACAGTATGAATAAGGAAAAAATAAGGGAAAAAAAAATGAAAAGATGAGAATAACAAATCCCCAGTTTAGGAAGAAGCAAAATTAAGATGGGTTGAGGCGTTGAGCAATAAAAAGAATAACTTACCCCATTCAACCAAAATGCACTGAGTGGAGAATAGATCTTATGGGGAAAATTGAAACGTGCACCAATTTCGAATCCATGAAGTCCCAGATCATAAAGCCATGAAATTTAAGCAGCCCCATGTCATAATGCCATCCAATGTCAACACTTTGTCAATCAATCTACAAACAAATTCTCCCAATTCACACGTGCAACCTAAATTATGGCACTGTGTGGTTCTTTCCTTATAGTATTGTTTTAAGTTGAACCATTTTATTCTATTTTAAGTTAAACCATTTTATTCTATTTATTTTTTATTTAAGTTAAGCACCAAAATCTGGAAATGTGACGCATCCAAGGAGTATAGTTTCCCTCAATTATTGTCCTTTTAATTTTTTTATTTAAAAAATATGATTATATGAAGTGGAGTTGATAATTGTGATATTATTTTCCACCTGCATGTGTGAGAGGTCCCATTTTATAATAATTCAAATCATGCATGATCAAATTCACACTTACAGTATTATAAGACAAAATATTTGGAATTAATTTCAAAAATTTAGGCAATTCCCATGTGCCCACATTATCAGGCAAATATGTCTTATTTAATATAGTAATAGCTACATGAAAAAAATAAAAGATTTCTTTCCGTTCCATGAGATAATGTCTTTGAACTACCTTTCTTTTTCTAAAGTATTTTAAAATCTTTACTTATGTTCACTATGTCGTTACTAATATATGTTTTACATGTTATTTGAACAATGTATAGTAATTATTTAGATGGAACGAGACCACTCAAAGAAAGTCTTTGCATATACCTAACTTTAAAGATACAATTATTTGAGCAACATATAGCTAGAACAGTCACACACTTTCAAAATTAAACAAAAAGGTTGTAACTTAAATATATTGAAAATTAGGATATTGATATTTAGTTAAAAAATAAGAGCACTATAAAAATGAAAATTTTAATTTTGAATAATAAAAACAATGATACAAAAAATATAAACATTTATGCAATAAATTCATCATATAAGGAAAGAATAAATGGAAAGATATGGCACGCTCTTATTTTTCTGGCTTGAAACATCCGACCAATATCTATGTGCGTGAATTTCTCTATTGTAATTCTTTACATGGAACCTCGTCACTCAAAGAAAAATCTTTACATATACCTAGGTTTTAAAATAACATTATTTGAACAATGTATAGCTAGAATTGTTACACACTATCAAAATTAAACAAAAATATTGTAAATCAAATATATTGAAAATTAGAATATAGACATTTACAAATAAACTAAGAGCTCTATGAAAACCAAAATTTTAATTGTTAATAATAAAAACAGCAATAGAAAAAAGATAAATATTTACGCAATAAATACATCAATTAAGGAAAGCATAAATAGAAAGATATGACACATACTTTTTTTGTGTTGGAACATCTTACCAATATCTACATAAGTGAATTTCTCTACAATAATTATTTAGATGGAATGCGACCACTCAAAGAAAAATCTTTACACATACCTAGGTTTAAAAATAACATTGTTTGACGCTCCAATTATCACACACTATCAAAATTAAACAAAAGTATTGTAAAGTAAATATATTGAAAATTAGAATATAGATATTTACAAATAAAATAAAAGCTCTATAAAAACTAGAATTTTAATTGTTAATAATAAAAACAACAAGACAAAAAGGATAAACATTTACGCAATAAATACATCAATTCAAGAAGGCATAAACAGAAAGATATAACATGTACTTTTTTTTGGGCTGGAACATGCAACCAATAACTATGTAGGTGAATTTCTCTATAATAATTTTTTAGATGGAATAAGACTACTCAAAGCAGAGGCGTAGCTAGGTTTCAACTTAAGGGGTGTCGAAACATATATATAACATAAAATTTAACGGTAGTTTTGAAAATGAAAGCACATAATTAATACATTTTTAAATGTTGTACTTCAGAACTTGTGTTTTGGAAGTAAAATAAACTAAAACCGATTTACTTTTTTTATGTTTCTATTTCTTAGTGCCAAGATCAACAAACGAAGCAAACTGATGTTTTCAATAATCAAGAACATAAGAATTCAAAATTAATTAATTAATCAGTCTTCTGCTATCAGCAACTACTAGCCAAATTATCCTAAATTCCCAATCAAGAAGTAGTAATAATAATAATAATAATAATAATAATAATAATAATAATAATAATAATAATAATATCATGAGAGTAAATCACTAAATTTACTAAGTATCTAAGATGAATTTGACTAAAATAAGCAAACTGCTAATAATAATAATAATAATAATAATAATAATAATAATAATAATAATAATAATAATTTGTTGTTATGATTATGATTATGATTATTATCATTATTTGCAATAAAACATAAGTAACCTAAAAATTACAGGGGCGGAAAATTTTAAAATAGAAATGGATAGATGGAGGAATTTGGATTCGAACACATGACCAAACAGATTAACGGGGAAACAGTTAAGCATAAAACCACTTAGCCACCTTACATCTTATCAGTAACACGCTGATTACTTAATCTATATCAGTTCTTTCTTTTTCTTGAATTCTATACTACAACTTTTTTTTTCTCCAAATCAAGGGGTGTCAATTGATACCCCTTGGGGTAATGTGGCTGCGCCACTGACTTAAAGAAAAAACTTTGCAAATACCTAGCTTTAAAAATATAATTATTTGAACAACGTATAGCTAGAATAGTCACACACTTTCGAAAATAAACATAAAGATTGTAACTTAAATATATTGGAAATTAGAATATTGATATTTACTAAACAAAATAAGAGCACTATAAAAATAAAAATTTTATTTTCTAATAATAAAAATAATCTAATACAAAAAAGATAAACATTTACGGAATAAATATATCAAATAAGGAAGGAATAAATACAACGACATGGCACATTCTTTTTTGTTTTGGTGGTTGGAGTATCCAACCAATATTTATGTAAGTGAATTTCTCTATAGTAATTATTTAGATGGAACGAGACATCTCAAAGAAAAAACTTTGCAAGCATCTAGCTTTAAAAATGCAATTATTTGAATGCTGTATAGCTAGAACAGTCACACACTTTCAAAAATAAACATAAAAATTGTAACTTAAAAACATTGGAAATTAGAATATTGATATTTACTAAAAAAAATAAGAGCACTATAAAAACAAAAATTTAATTTTTAATAATAAAAACAATCTAATACAAAAAAGATGAACATTGATGGAATTAGTATATCAAATAACGAAAGAATAAGTACAACGACATGACACGTTCTTTTTGTTTTGGGGGTTGGAACATCAAACCAATATCTGTATAGGTGAATTTCTCTGTAGTAATTATTTATATGGAACAAGATCACTCAAATAAAAATCTTTATATGTATCTAGTTTTAAAAATACAATTATTTGAACAATGTATAGTTAGAATAGTTACAAATTTTGAAAACTAAAAAAAACATAGTAATTTAAGTACATTGGAAAATTAGAATATACATATTTACTAAAAAAATATGACAACTATAAAAATCAAAATTTTCATTTTTCATATTAATAACAATAATACTAAAAAGATAAACATTTTTTCAAAAAAGACATCAAATAAGGAAAGAATAAATAGAAAGATTTACAATTGTCTTCCACTACTAAGCCATCATATCAACCGCTAGAGTTATTTACATCAATATTTTGAGTCTTCCGTGGATATCTACTTTGTTGCCGTGGAAACATCATTTTTCGAAATATAGTATAGTTAAATGACCGTATGGAGGTCTGCCATAGAATTACCTTCGCCTTTTTGTACTTTCCAACCACACAGCGAAATTGCTCACGTGCTTGTGGGGACGATACTCTTTAGAGAACAACATTTACTTTCTCTTTGTAGAATGCCTTGATAATAGGGTTCTGATTTTGAAGTACAACCAATACAGCAATTAAGAGTTACAATTATATCTCATACTCAATTTTCCTTGCTAATACATAATTATGTTGTTAACTCTTGTGCACTGGTGCATTTTAATTAATATACACCTCTGTCTGAAGGTAAAAATATAAAACTTATGATAGCATAACCCATAAGGACATAATGATTAATACATGTGAATTTGAATTTGGATCTATAATAATGGTTATTTTACACTCGAATAATCTGATGTTTAAAAATAAATTAACAGTACTGACTTTTGGTGTAGCAATAAACTATATTACAAGGTGATAAGGTGGCCTGAAAAACTTGGTGATTCATTAACTAAGATGATCCCCCCTATAGTCATTGAATATCGGCCTTGCAAATAGATATATAGACGCTGATTCCACAAATTCAGCACAAAATGCAGTGCTTATCGTTCTCCTGTAAGTCCCAATGAAGTGAGAATGTTGCTCTGCAACTAGCCCTTTACCAGAAGGCATTACTGCTAGTGCATAGCCACTAACATCGGCTAATTCAACAAAATCTTCAGAAGCCTTAGCCACCCATGGCTTTGGTCCCAATGATATATTGTTGTATTTAAGTTATTATTATACCAAAGTAGGTGCTAATTTCATGAACAAATTACTCCCCACTTAAAAGGGACTGACAATATCTTTGTTTCAAGTATGTCAGTTATAATTTTTGCATTTCATTTTATTTTCATGTTCCTCACTCCCTTTGGTTTATTTTTTCAGACAACTAGAGATTTCTTTGATGATTCCTAACTTTAAGTTATTTTAGAGGATATTAGCTGTGTATGAGTCAATATTGAGGCAAAATTGCTTAGTTCATTGTAATCATGCACAACAATTACTGTATCTTTTACCGCCTACATGATTTATTTGTTTATTTTCTTGGTAGGGTAGCAGTAATTTAGTACTCTTGAAATTACAAAATTTAAAACCCATTAACTACAAACATGTTTGCAGTAAAAATGACAGCATGCCACACTGTAATGAAAAACAAAATCTAATTAAAAAAAAATGCACGCATAAAACTATTCTACAAATGGATACATAAAATAGCGGTACATCATGCATATAAATCTTCAATTTGTGTCTATTGAATTAGTACAATATGTTATTAAAATATTATTAACTACAATATTTTGTGACATTATGACAGAATGTTATTAGTTGAAGAGTTTAACTTACTCCCATTAGAATTAGAAATGAGAATAAATACACTTTCTCTATTTACTATAATTAATTTCAAGGATAACTACTACCTAATCTTTATATTTTTTTCTCCATTTAAAACAAACTGCATAAAGTGCCTCTAGATGTGTCCTTAGTCACGATAATAACAAGCATTAAATGTAATTTCAATAATTCTTACAACGATTTAGACTAAATGCAGACAATAGTTATAATAACACAATACAACACATTTAAATCAAATTACACATCTTATTTGCATTTATTAAGATGTTATGATTATACAACCTATTGAAATATATTTCAAAGCTGTCAATCATATAATCATTTAATTGCACCCATGCTCAATACTTACATAATATCTATGTTAACTTACCTTTGTGCATTAAAAAAATAAAAAAAATACATAAATAAATAAACATTCCACAAATAATGACAAAGAAAACATCATGCGTCCCTATATGTGTCAATACCCACAACAAAATGCAAACATACTAATTCAATTCAATAATAACTTATGTATTATTTTTTTTTTTATATATATGTAGACTCCTAGCAGAACAATATGGCCCAGGACTCCACAAGAAGGTGGTTGAGGCCCAATCAAGCTCACCTTAATGCTAGATGAAGGTTGTTCATGAAGAGATGTAGAGATGTCAACCATCCTAGGTATATCGTTCAATGTTAGCGATATCAAGAAGAAGCCAGGCTTTTGAACTTCAATTTGTCACAATCAGGAAGGAACAAATATGTGAAAAGATTCACATAGCGATGGACATTTACAGAACCATGACTACTTGTATTCGCTGTAATGCGACGATGAGGTATGGTGAAAAGGTGCGCGGTGGCAGAAAGCATGAACCTCAATTTAGGCGATGTTGCCACTTTAGTCAAGTTAGACTGACTCCTTTACCTGCACCTCCACCCCTTCTTAACTCATTGTTCAATGATAGAACGTTCATGGAGAACATACGCATTTTTAACTCCATGTTGTCTTTCACTTTGATAGGAGCAACTATTAATTACTTTGTTATGGATGGTCATAGACCGTACACATTTCGTATAAGTGGAGCCAACTATCATCAAATTGGGTCGTTAATGCCACCTGAGGGCCATGCACCAAGATCTATGCAACTTTATATTTATGACACGCATCATGAGTCTCGCAATAGAATCAATGCTTTTAGGAGGGGAAGCA
This sequence comes from Pachycereus pringlei, assembly GCA_002740445.1. Lineage (NCBI taxonomy): Eukaryota > Viridiplantae > Streptophyta > Magnoliopsida > Caryophyllales > Cactaceae > Pachycereus > Pachycereus pringlei. The sequence goes on from NCQS01075759.1 coordinate 15,511, forward strand.
ATCTAAATGGGGTCAATTCATCCACCATAGAGAATTTGCAACAAATGTTCAATACATGTAATCCGTATGTACAAGTATGTCGCCAGGCAAGAGACATTATCAACACTGATAATATTCATGATATGCGGATTCACATCATCACTGAAATGCCGGGGGCAATATATACAACCAACTGCTGATGAAGTTCATGCTCTTATTATTGGAGGTGAAGATGAAGAGGCCGTTGGTACTGATATAATATTAAGAACAGTTGCTGGTAATATAAGACGAAAATATGAGACCCATCCTTCTTATATGGCCATCCAGTATCCGCTCTTATTTTCATTGGGAACAGATGGATGAGTATGCGTCATTCCTTTAGTTGAAGGGTCAAGTAGCCACTGTGAAGGTGTTACATTACTCCAATATTATGCATTCAGAATACAGTTCAGGGTTAATGAAGTAAACATTTTGCTTCAAGAAGGGAGATTGTTTTTTCAATTTGTAGTTGATTATTACATTGTTATTAAGCATGAACACCTCCGTTATATACAAGATCACCAAAATGTGTTGAGCATAGAATTGTGCACTGGCTTAGAAGATGCTATCATTGCCTGCGAGTCCAGCACTAGCACCATTGGTCGAAGGTGCATCCTACATTTCTCTTTTACTGGAGGTCTACGCTACATTAGGAAATACTTTATTGACGTGATGGCAATATGTGCACATATTGCGTACCCAGATTTCTTCATCACATTTACATGTAACCCAAATTGGCCTGAAATATGAGAATCATTTGAACAAAAATCAGGACAATATGCAAATGACAGGCCATATATTATAGCCCATGTCTTTTGATTGCGGCTGCAAGAGTTGATGCGAGATTTCAAGGAGAAAAACTTCTTTGGCACCATTGTTGCAGGTCCGTTTGTACTTGTGTAACATTGTCGTCATAACTCCATTAATTGGGAAACAATTTTTTTCACTATGCTTTTACAAGTTTTGGTGCCTTGATGTGTTTTCTGTTTTGTAGATATATATGTTATTGAATTCCAAAA
>NCQS01075759.1:17189-29208 GCA_002740445.1 Pachycereus pringlei
GGGTTGTTCCATATAATCGTGATTTGTGTGTGAAGTGTCACGCGCACATCAATGTTGAGCGTTGTGCACAAAAGAAGGTTGTCAAATACCTTTATAAGTATATGCATAAAGGTCCCAATCGAGTTACATTCGTCCTTGAGGAAAATGGTCAACATAATGAAGAAGGAGGCCACAATCGATATATAGAAGTGGGTGCGATAACACAATACCTAGATGGTAGATATGTATCAGCTATAGATGCAATGTGGCAAATATTTGAGTTTGAAATAACACATCGGTATACATCTATTGAAATGCTACAGTATCATTTACCATGGAAGCATAACATTCTTTTCAAAGAACAAGATAACTTGGATGATGTTCTCGATATGGCCAGACAACGAATTAGTATGCTCACGGCAAGGTTTCAAGTCAATACGGAAAACCCTCATGCAAAGCAATACACATATACTGAATTTCCGATGTATTATGTTTGGAATAGGTGTGTCAAAAAAGTGAACCAGATGCCAATAGCGGATATGTGTTGGAAGACTGCCATTTGCAAATCCTAACTCAAGAGCGTGATAGTAGTTGAGAATGCTGCGCAATATTGTTTGTGGGGCCATACGCTTTGATGACTTGAGAACAGTTCATGGCACATTGTATCCTGCATTCTGTGAAGCTTGCTGCATAAGGGGATTGGTCAGTGACATTAGTGAGTGGGATGATGCTCTTACAGAAGTAATGACATGGGCTAATAGGGTGCAACTACTGAGTATGTTTTGCTCCATACTTATGTATAATGAGATTGTACAACCTAATATACTGTGGGAAGGTCACCGGGAAGACTTATCCGATGACTTGGAACAAAGATTACAACGTGAACATCGGGATGATGACTTGCATTTAAATGCTGAACAAAGAAAAAATCTTGGATTATAAGAACTACAAGTTATTCTAAATAGACATGGTTTGGCACAACAGCTTAGAAATCGGTTACTTAGGGAGCAACTAGATTATGACCTTGCTAAAGAAGCCGCTACTTTAAGTTTGTTGCTTCCTACATTAAACTCCTATTAGCTGGAGGTATTTTAAAATGTCATTAATGCTGACAATTCCAATGAAGGAGGATGCTTCTATGGATATGGTAGTGGCGGAACATGCAATACCTATGTTTGGAAAGCTATTATTGCCGCGCTTCGTTTGAAAGGAAAAATTATTCTGTCAGTTGCATCATTTAAAATAGCAGCGTTATTATTACCCTAAGGGAAAACTGTTCACTCAATGTTGAAGATCCCTATTAATGCTACGGATACATCATATTGCTTCTTTTCTAAGCATTTAGAGTTGTCTGAGTTGATCCGTAAAACAACACTGGTAATATGGGATGAGGCACCAATGACGCACTGATATGTTTTTGAGACAGTGAACCGTACATTTAGGGATATATGTGGCAATTAATGACAACCATTTGGCGAAAAATTGTTTGTATTTGGTGGCGATTTCAAGCAAGTAATTCCTGTTGTCACAAAAGGTAGGAGAGCAGACACAGTTACGGCATCAATTTCTAGATCCTGTTCCTGGCTTTATTGCACAGTCATGCATTTAAGGAGCAACATACGACTTAGGGGCCCAAACTTAGCCACGATGAATATGAGCAGTTGTAACATTTTACGAGCTGGATCTTAAGTATTGGTAATTGGAAGGTATATCATTACAAGAAGGGGGCGAAGCCAACTAGATACAAATCCCTTCAGAGTTCCTTATACCACATGATAATCATGGTTTGGACAACTTAACATCAGAAATTTACCCTGAGTTATCTAATATATACAATGATGGTTCTTACATACAGGAACGTTGCATACTTGCTGCTACAAACAATGATGTTGATCAATTAAACTCCCAAATTTTAGGAATGCTTCCTAGAAGTTGTCACACATACTTGAGCTCAGATACATTTCAGGAGAGAGGAGAGCAGTAAACATCCCGACATCGATAACATTCACCCACCAAAAATACTACATGGGTTAACTTTCTCAGGCTTGTCCAACCATGAAATTCAATTGAAAATAGGCGCACCAGTGGTGTTGTTGAGGAACCTTGATCCACATTTAGGGCTGTGTAATAGGACACGCTTGATTATTGAATGTCTTGGGAGTAAGGTTCTGGAAGCGAGGATTATTACTGGTTGCAATATTGGGTAAAAAGTGGTTATTCCATGTATTGACTTGACACCATCTATGGATGACACACCATTTGCATTAAAATGACGTCAATTCCCAATTAAATATGCGTTCGCAATGACAATCAACAAAAGTCAAGGTCAAACACTCAAGTATGTTGGGGTTTACCTTCTGAAACTAGTTTTCTCACATGGTCAACTTTATGTTGTGGTTTCTCGTGTTATATGCATTATGAAGTACACAAATTTTCCATCTTTCTATAGTTTTTTTTCCTTACCTCATTAGTGATGATACCTCTCCTTATCGTCTTTTTGCTTTATGGTGGCATTTTGTTTTAAAAAAAATGGCTTCACATTATATATATTAAGAAGAAAGTTAAAATCTTTATAAACAGAATGATATTCACATAATACCACAAAAACACAAAGAATTTATTTTTCATCCTAAATCAATACTCATTTGGGCATACATTTTTGTGAATAATGACAACAAATGTCAAAGTTGTCATTAATGTATGCAATTTATTTTCTATATGGATACTAGGGCATAACTCATTTTAGGTTATGGTGCCACTTTGGTCAAGTTAATCGACATATTTGTCAATTACTGTACTAATGTTTTCTAATTGATTATGTACCTTTACAGACATAACGAGATATCTCTCATTTGATTTAATGTCAATTAGTGGTATCTTTTATTATAGTACGTCAATATCCATTTTTATACGCTTGATGAGAATGCTGGGTGTTCGAGCATGTAGCAATCATAAAGTTTTGAAGATTGCCTTTATGGATGCTGAGGTATTTTAATTTTCTCTACTATTTGGCTTTCACCATTTATTTAAATTTATTAATAACATAGTTTCTTATGCATTGACAACATAACGATATTTTTGGCATGATAATGGACAAAGAAATCTATAGGTAGAAGGTTATTTTAAAAATTAGTCGAGTACATCGCCTCTTTGGTTTCTCAGTGAGTACTACTACACCTAAGGATAAAGAAACAGTGAACAACAACCTGAAGTTACTTTTTACTCATAAGACTCAATTGGATTTGCTTGATGAGTACAATGCAATCCTATGCCACCACCTCCCACCATTGGTTCCTTTTGTTGATGTCTCTGCATATTTACAACCCAATGCACAAACAATAGGGAATTATAGTATACTACGATTTTGTGAAGTATTCAACCCCCTGTACATGCCTCTTACTAAATGCGTTGTGCACACATCATTGGTTTAGTAGTCACTATTTTCGAAACCGAGAAGACACGTGTCGGAACCCTTAGCTGAGATGTGCTTATTTGTGATATGCAGTATGTGCTTCTAATTAATAATACCTTGGCCTTTTTATTATGTTTTTCTTAATGTTTAAATCTTCTATTGCGTAGTAGATCATATTAGTAGATTACTCTTTCTTTTGTAGGCTGAATGCATTGAAACTCACCTTATGGGAAGATTTTGTTGAAATTGAAAGCAACCATCTTTCCTATAATTTATTATTTCAACAATGTATTGCTTGCATCTAGGTTGCAAGAGGGTACAAAGGTGTGTATATCATTTATCATTTCTAATAATTACATTTGACATTTTATTTTCTCTTCCATTTCGCATTACCTTTGCTTACCATATTAACATATGCTGTAATATATTCCCTGGGACTTACACTCCCTACAACACGTAGAAGTAGATTGTTGATTAATCCACCAATTGAACATACTTTAGAGTTTGAGGGATGGTATATTGAATCCCATATTGTGGTTCATGTTAACATAATATGTGTTCACCAATTATTTTCTAAATTTTATTTAAAATGTATAACTATGCTCAATCATATTTTATGCATGTGTTAGGTGGCCCAATGATGGACATGCTCAATGACGCTTACAGTTTAAACGCCAGAGAAGATTGCAAATCCCTAATGTAGAGAAGTTATTCGTTGCTAGGTGAATCACGCTTACTAAATACTCTCCATTGCATAATGTATCATTTACTTCATATTATTGTGTTAGATTTCTTGTGCTCCTTTACATATAATCTGTTTTGACAACTACTGACCCAACTTGTGTATTGTGTTATAATATATATGCAATTGCATTTTTTATATTATCGCATCTTTGCATACGTCGAAAGTATCTTCCCAATTGTCTGTGCATCTTGCCCCGATTGCCATCTGTGTTCGAGTAATCATGTGTTTGACCTCAATATACTGTATTGTACATGTCCACATCCACAAGATGCAACTTCTCAAAGGTATATAATTTGTGGCATTCCTTCAGCATCATTTAACCTATAAATTGTTAAGATGTGCTCAATTATGTTAGTTCGCCTTATTCTCTTCTTTGACCTTTTATATTCTTCTTTAAAGTTGATATGCAAGATAGCTCGAGGATTCGAACTTTTATCGTTCTTTAAGATGTTGCAGCAATTCTTCTTCGTACTACTACTAAAGTCTTAAGTGGATATGCAGCAATGGTGGCGTTATTAATGTAGTATTTTCTAATTGGTGTTTCATACCTATCAGTTTACATAAATTAATAAACTTAAATTGCAATATATGCAACCACAAACTGAGCTTACATTATATGTCATGTTGGACGATCACCTAGAAAAGCCATGGGTGTTTGTTCTTGGAGCCTCCTCGATTAGGTGAAATCGAACCCTCCATCGATGTCATTACATCAGTTGATTGGAAAGAAGAAGTTTCTTTCTTAAGGCATCACGACGATAGTTATTTCTTTAGGTAATAAAAATATGAGCATATACATTTCAGTCTACCTCTGTGTTTATATATTTCAAATCTAATTATGATTATATTTTTTGTTTTTAATACAACCTGAAGAAGAATTGATGTAGCATTGCCTTCGCTCAACTCCCATGCCATCTGCCTTAATTCATTCTTATTTTCATTATAGTTTACACTTGAACATATGTTTCATTCAATTAAACATTTGCAGTCTTAGGGATTTCATTTCATGTTATGCACTACATAACTATTTTCTTCAAATCTTATGCTTCCATCATGTTTTCACTGCTTACCCCATATCTTTTGAGTTTGATTTGATAACTATTCGATGATAATTTCAAAATACCATTTAGCTATTTAAAAACTTAATCTGGGGGCAACACATGAGTCTTAGCTTATATAAACTTAAACGTGAGTTGGCTCAGGAAAAAGTTGCTAGGGAACGAGAAAAGAAGGAGAAAAGAAAGAAGAACAAACTATAGAGCTTCTTCAAAAGCCAGCAAGCAGGGTCCTCTATGACACCTCCTGACATTACTCCATTCGATAATGATAATGATAATACAACAGGTTAGCTGATGATTCCAATGAGTATTGCTCATAAGTGACAACATCTTGCATCTACCTTAGCCCATTTCACTATTTTATTATATTAGTTTGGAACTAATTTGGTGTTCAACTTTAGTTTGGGCATGTATTATTTGCTACATATGAAACAATATTATGGATAATTCAGTATTGCTCCTTAATTACAAATGTCATCGTTAATTTTTGAACAAAATGGCATCATTAATTGCATTATATTGCTCTACCTAGCATATTCTAAAGTGACAAACAAAAATTGAAATTGAAAACAAATAGTCATGGAAATTTTGACAAGAAGTTGTCACGATATTGACAGAACAGTAGAAGCATATGACGCAAATTGTGACCACTTTGTCACCACTCCTATCAGTGCATGCATGGACTATGACAATTCTAGGAATCAACTATGTTGTGACAGACATTGTCTTTTATCCATTTTTTATCAAAATGCATACTAATGGCTTCATTATCTGTCAAAATGTTCGTCAGTATCATACTGAGCACTAACCGCCCATCACTATGGTTTGTCAGTCATATTTTCACCGACTATTAGACCATCAGAATTGATTAGTCAGTAATAGTGATGAGATTATGTTAATAACTAAATTTTAACTGATGATTTTTCATTGGCCAGAAATTCCATCAAAAGTCTCATCACAACTGCCACTTTGCATCAAAATTTGAGCAAATTTTTATCAAAAATTCCATTAGTATTTCGCTATACACTTGTAGTCGATATAGAACTTGAATCCAATGAGGTCGCGAAATAGTCGCTATAATGGTGCCCTACAAGCAAACTAGTGTGTTTTTTATAGGACACCCTCCAAAGGAACAACCTAGTTTGGTTTTTCGAGTCAACTATTAATTCAATTGGAGAAGTTAAAATGTTTTGGAATGTGTTGGATGATGAGGAACCCCTAGAACAGGATGAACATCTATGTCCTACAATCACTCTAACAGAGGACGAGACGCCAATCTCCAGGAAACTTGGAGGAATGTATTAATCATTCGCATGTTTGATAAAGGGATCAGATATATACAATTAAAGCAAAGACTTAAAACTGAGTGGTCACTGAAAGGAGATTTTTCCTTGATTGATACTGGTGGTGATCATTACATCACCAATATTCACGATCATAGAAGACTATGATTAGGTCTTAACTCATGGTCTGATGGATGCTTAGAGACAATTATTTAATTAATCATGAATGGGTCCCCATTTCATTCTGAAAGAAGACACTGGTACTCATTTGACAATGTAGGTGAGAATTCCAAAGCTTATTATTGAGTAATCTAATAAGAGTTTTTTACTTGAAAAATTTGGTCGAAAAATTAATGAAGTGTTTTAGGTATATGATACTGCTCTAAGTGTGGAGCATGGTTAGTAAGTTAGACTTAGTGTGAAGTTCATTTGTTAAAACCATTGTGTTTGAAAGTTCGCCTTAATGGAAGAGCCTGACATATCTAGTATGAAGGTCTAAAGATGATATGTTTTAAATGTGATTGCCAAGGACATAGAGAAGACTATTGCACCTTAAGCAAAATGCCTAATAATAAAGGAAATAGAACTATGTTTAGAACATGTATAATGATGGAGTTATTAGCTCGGGTACAAAAAACGAAAAGACTAAGAACTTATGGGAGCTGGATAATGGTGAACAAAACCGACTTGCAGAAGGAACTGAAGTAACCAAAATTAAACCATTAACTACCCAAGCAGGGAACCTCAGTTCAAAATAACGTAAGGCAAGGTAGAATTGAGCCCGGGAAGGAAGGGAGAGATGCTCAGGATAGCCAAAACTATGCCAAATCACCGAAATCATGGGAGCAAAATGGGGGAACTCAGGATAGCCAAAATTATGCCAAATCACCGAAATCATAGGCACGAAATAGGTGACTAGCTGACACTGGCTTATCTCAAGGGTCAATGTTTAGAGCTCTTGTCTCATTAAATCTTAATTTCAGATATAGACAATGAGGAGATTGAGGAAGATATTCGAGTTGTTAATTTGCAGAACAGATCTGTAAATGAAGAAACTATGCCTAGTTATCCTGCAAGTAATATAGTTATTACGAAAGTGGTATATCGTATTGATACAGTTACGGGGGCAAAAATCTTTGACATGTAAGGAATAATCCTGACAAGGCCCAACTAAGTGAAGGTAGGGGTTTTTCCTAATGGTCTAGTGAAATGTTATCTCAAAGACATCCATAAAGAACAACACAAGCCCAACTTATACCTACTTCTTAATTAAGAAGTGCAACAATACCTACCCAGCCAAGCCCACTAGAGGAGCAGTCATCTAATAGGATTAACGTTTAGAATGACATGTGGAGTTTGGTCTCCCAAGATCTTGTATTAGTAGCTAATCACTAAGGGAATCCTCTAAATTTCCAAAAGACCACCATCTCCTATAGGATCTCAAAGAGTGTGAAACCTGTCAAGTGTAAGTATCTTTCCATGAGATGATGCTATGATGGGTGGAACAATCCTTTGAGATACAGGGATGAATAACTATGTAGAGGCTATGCACAGAAGATGGACTCATATGTGTGTTGATTTAGGTGCTTTTCAAGTTCGGTGTTTTTTCACCTAAAATTTGGTCTATGGATCAATTCTCATCTTCTGGAGGTACTTTTAGACCAAAAGAAAATGCTAGGTTGCATTTTATGAGTTTGACTCTTTGGAATATTAAAGTAATTGGAAACTCTTCTCCCTTAAACATCTTAAAGGAACATTTGCACATGCAAGGACCATGTATAACTACTATTCTTGAAACCCATATTAGACTATTAGTGACTCAAAACTGGAGGAAATATTAACCGAATAGGCCTTTGAGGATGTTTCAAAGTTAAGGCACATGGATTTTAGGATGATATGGCTCCTATGGGATTCAAAATTAGTCCAACTCTCAATAATTAAATCCCATCCATAATTTGTTACGATAGCGTTAAAATACTGAGGAGGAGGCGGGAGGGCTAGACTTTGGTTTTTTCCCTAGCAGTATATGGAAGTCAAACACCATATGTGCGCCAAGAACCATAAGAGGAACTCCAGTTATTTGCAAAAAAATTTCAATAAACGTAGATGTTAGCTAGTTATTTCAATAAGATGTAAGTCTAGAGGAGGGAGATCATAATGGACTAGAGATAGAAAAGACATGCACCAAGTTCTAGTGTTGGATTGAAAACAATGGGTTTTTCGATATGCGCTTTTCAGATTCAAAATTTAAATGGTCCTTGGGTAACACTTTGGAAATAAGAAAGAGAGGGAATCTTAACCGTGTTTTAGGCAATACTCAATGGTAGTCTAATTTCATGGAGGGGGTATGAAGCACCTTCATTGATTATACTCTGATCACCAGCCACCTTTGATGAGTATAAATGATTTTGCGCCTATCTTGAAGACTATGAAAATATTTCAATTTCGAGCAACATAGGTCTTCCATGCTCACTTTGATAAATTTCTTCATGAAACCTAGCAACCCCGTTTACCCCCTGGAATGACTCTTTGAGGGGGAATAAGGAGTTTTGGACATATATTACAAAAAAAGGGTATTCCTCCACACTTATTTAACCACATACGGCTAAGTGTAGCGGGAAAATAAGTAAAAATGAGCGCCAAGAATTGTTCCCACACATAATAAGCAATTAAAAATATAACCTCTCTTACAAAAGTGGTAGTAACAAATTAAGGAATGTCCACGCGTATCAAGCATGGAGACTCATATCCCATAAATAGGAAACATTCAGCACGGATATTAAGTGTGGTAGAATTTTTTTAATTTTTTGAGATTTTTTTTTCAATTCACAGCTTAGTTAATTAAATTACAACTGAATTTAAAAAAAAGGAAAACCTAAGGGGTTTAGTCGACTCTCGCCCATCAGTTGTGCAATCGATCTCTACCTAACTCTGCCATTCTCTCGGTTAGTCTACAGTGAAACCCTAGTATCGTTGGCATTCTTCTCGGCAATGTTCCTATCGGCAGCAAGGGTCCGGTGGTTTTCGGTTATCATCGTGCGCTGTACGGTTTAGCTTCTGCCTAGATTGCGGTTGTTCCTCGTGCCCAGTGTCCTCTGCATCTTGCTCGGGCCGTCCGAATTCTAGCGTCTCTTGGCAAGGATTCTAGCCAGTTGTTCTTCCCAGAGTACGCATCATCAACCTCTTTCCCTTACTCTCTAAATTGTATGGGTTCAACCTTGAAATGTCACAAGAATAATTGTTTTAGTTGATCTGTTTGGGTGCTGAAATTCTTAATTTTTACGCTAAATATCTTGAAGAAGAAGACTCTATCAAAAGGTGAAGAAGTACTTGGCTAATCCCATCATTTTTTCTATGTTGAGATTCTTAATTTCTAGTAATTTTAGCAATTGAGTGTTGTAAATAGGATGAGCAATCTTTCCTATTATGTGCTTTTTCCACTAGTTTCAATTCATCTATGGTGAACATTACTTTTTCTAATGGTGAGGATCACTTAAACTATTAGCCTTCACTTACGAGTTTAGCTAATTATCTTTAGGTTTGGAACTTACAATTTTCAAGCCATAATTCATTGATTACATTGCTTATGTTTTGATCTTGCTTAAGAACATAATTCATTCATTCATTGATTACATTAATTTTTCTAATGGTGATGCCATTGTTGGTCGATCTAACATCACTTGGTTAATTTAGGATTAACAAATTTACTTTCCATATTATCATATGTTCTAGTCGTTCTGTTTAATGTACTGGATACACTGTATTTATAAGCAAGCTTGAATTATCCATCATGGAATTCTTATTTCAAGCCAATGAATATGGTTAGTTGATTTCGAGTTTTAAACATTCGATCACCGGCATTTATTCCCATGTTATAGAATGCATTCAAGATTTGAGTGCTGTGTATGAGTTATTCTGGGTCATTTGCTTGCTTCAATCCTAGAATTTGTGCTTAGTAACCTTACTTGTATTGCTAATGGGAAATTTAGTTGGTGGTGAAAGTAGGAAAAGTAGGAGCTATGTCAGGAACGCTTTACCTATGTTACAGTTATTGCTCTATTCTTCCCACTACCCTAAATAGATCGACCTTGTATTTACTACAATTCTTAATTTTAAAGGCAGACCACAATAGTTAAATTGAAAATAAATAAAATGAAATAATAAAGCATAGAGAATAACATATTTTGTCAAACATAGTCTTATTTACAGACACATAATTAAGTTTTACTCTGTCTGTGTCCATCCATAAATTTCAACACCATGCATATGACTCACAAACTTCAAACTTTTAGACTATAGCAAGTATGTGAGCAATTTACAATAAAGAACAAGCTTAATTGCACATAAGAAAATTACAAATTCACCCTTGCTCACTCTATCTCTTGAATACCCTCCTCCTTGCATGTTGTTCTCTTCATCTAATAGTTGTTTTTCTATAACTGAATTTGGTGATGAGCTTAAGATCAAAAGAGCAAGTTACTCAAATTTCTACTTTACCTCCTATTTTTCACTTCTCCTTAGCCCTTGGAACTGAAAAATATCGAGAAGTGCATTATGTTGAATTTGAAAACTTGCATAACAAATATACATACATACATATATATATATATATATATATATATATATATATATATATATATATATATATATATATGTATATATATATATATTATAGTGTATTAAATCATGTCAAAATCAGTTTGTCCTATTATTATTTATTGGGACCCTCAATTAAAATTTTCAATTGGAGCAGGCTGGGTTACAGGAGGGTCTGATGTCACTTGTAAGCGACCTTATCTTATCTGTATTATTGTATGGAGGTCGTTCAATTGAAATCCTCATAATTGAATTAATAATTTCTAAATATTTGCTGAAATTTTTCAGGTGAAGCCAAGGATCATCAAAAACACTAAAGAATGAAAGGAAATTTGTCATCTAATTAGGCAACAATAAGAAATCCATGGAGTCTTCCCTAAGTTGACAACATTTTTCATGCAATGTGTTGTAAACCTAAGTGGTATATCCAAAAAGTGAGAATTATGCTTAGTTCTTCGCCTTTTCTTTTTCATTTAGGGGGGTTGTGATATGCTTACATATAGATACCAAAAACAGATATATAATTAAGTTTTTATTTTAACATTTTTTCATCGGAATTTTGCCCTAACAAAAGGAAATTAAGAGAGAAATGGAAATCAAAAAGGGGAATTAATAACTAACGAAGCATAGGAGCCTCCTTTACTTTCATTATGCGAAGCCTTTTGTAAGATACCACGAACATCTTGGATAAAAGGACAGTTAATTAACAGTGAAAAAAGAACAATTAAGCTAATTAATTAGACAATTCTATAATTAGTTCTTAAGCAATACATATAAATATCAATAATCAAGGGATGACCAAGAGGATAATTTCTAGTTCAAAAAAAGTGAGTAATGAAAATTTCAAAATATAAAATATCACGAGTGTTTTCATTTATTTGAACCTCAGATAAACCATAGAGGACAATACAATACAGTAATACTTATACTTTACTAACCAAGTTTC
>NCQS01075789.1:3230-17842 GCA_002740445.1 Pachycereus pringlei
TACAAACTAGTAAAAATAAAGGACATATAAGATGAATCAGTCAATCTTGATGATAGAAGGAGCATTGGTCCTTGCCCTCTTCTCTAACGAACAAGGAGGGAAGTTACTCTTGCCCTAGCACGACCTATAAACTTTTTGATCCTGGACTTTGACTACTCCTTCCACTTTAAACACCCAATAAAGTCTTGATCCACTTTAGTACTCATGGAAGGCTTTGGCATGTACACCAAAACTAGATGAGCCTAGGAAATCAATTAGAAATAATGCTTGCCTCATTCAATTTTGGCAAGAGGAAGTTAACCATATTAAAGAAAGGAGGTATTGTGCTTGGCCAAATTTCCTAGAAAAAGGAGTGAGGAAAATGTTAAAGCTCCCTAAGGCTATCCAGATCATTCACTTGGACCTTCTACGCATCATCCAAAAACCTATAATTCTCCATTAGGCAATTACCTATTATATCATTTCTTACAAAATAAAGGTCTACCACTCCTTAATGGAGGAAGACAAACCTTGCACCTTACCGCAATAACTCCATAATTTTTGATTGATTAGGTAAGTGGCAACATATTCTTATACATCTTTTGGAGCTTAAACTAGCTAAGAGTGAGTGGTAACATATTCTTACACATCTTTTAGTGGTAAAACTAGCTAGAGGTGCTCCCAAGCACAATTTAAAAAGATAGAGTATAAAGGTATAATATAGTGACTCAATTAGAAAAACAAAGAGCAAAGGAGAAGGCACCACAAACTTATAATAAGAAGAGATTGCTTGTGTGACATAATAACTTTATCCAAGCTAAAAAGACTTTTTCTTATGATCAAGGGAATAGGATTCTTAACCTTCATGATCTTGGAAATTATGCATACAACAGAGGTGAGATCTTCTGGGCTGGCCAACATGTAATGATTACATAAGAAGAAGAACTATGCCCTATGATTGGCAATATTAGATATAACTCCCTATGGTGTAAAGCAACTGGTGATTCATATGATGCCAGCAGAATGCCCATCTGTAATAGTTTAGGTCTCTTCATCTGTTAGAAAAAATAACCACATAACATCATTTGCATAGTTACCCTTATCACTTTTCATAATAATAAGGCGACCTTTTTGTGAGGGGATGCCAAACAGATCAAAATCCTCTATGAAGGGATGATTTAACTCTAGAAAAATAGAAAACACATGCTTCTTCCTAATATTGTTGCACTAAAATCAAAAGATTATTACCTATGTTTAAGGTTAACATTACATTTAAGGTTAACAATGCTAATAAGCATGCAAACCCATAAGGAATAACCTTCCTTAAGACTGCGATTCCTATGTTATTAGTCCTTCTATTGAAAACTTCATCAAAAGAGCTAGTCCATCTATTGAAACCTTCACCAGAAGAACCCATGGGAGTGAAGGAGATTATCTAGCAAAGAATAAAGAAGAAGAAGTTAGAAGCTAGTGAGGAAAATAACACTCCATAAATCATGTGTTTAAAGGACAAGCTACCTAGAACTCAACCCCATTGTTTCTAGTGGTGGGTGTATAATTCAAGGCCTAGTGACATCCAAAGGATAAACTACCAAGAATACGACCCCATACGTGAGCAGGATTAGGACTGTCGCTCGGATAGGCAGTATAATCAAGGCGCTAGCAGCTGTCGCTGGGCTCGAATTATGTCACATAGTTAATACCCAAACAGATTGGATTTATCATTCCTTCTTTTAGGGTAATTCCTCTTTCCAAGATACAGTCTTCCAAATTTGAGCTGCCACAGTTATCATGTTATAATTCTTTAACTTGTGTAAAAATTCCAATAAAAACTTCTTGTTTATGTGCTTTCGCCTCCTTAAGCAAATTTGAATTTGCATATACAAACTAGCAGGGAGATGATCCTAATTTTTTGGTGCTAAATTAGAACCCTTCTTTCTCCATTATATTTCTTCAGAATCTTTTTAAGTTTTTATGGAGATTTTTGGAATCTTTTGATGGTCCCTTTGACCTTATTACTGAGATTGATACTACAATTTTGAGCATAGCCTGACCAATGCATTCAAAATGAACTGAACACTTACCCCAAAAAAAAGAGGCTTCATTAGAGCCACCAAAAACATAATGAGCAAATGTTAGACTATCTAAGGAACATTATCTAAATGAACATTCAAAATATCTGAATTGTTCGCAATAAAAGAGATAGAGGTGTATAAAAGGGGTGTTCCCTTGAATCTTCATCTTCTTCCTTAAGTGGCTCTTCCACGAATAGAATCCCATATGGCACAGGGTCACTTGATGGAACGAGACCCACAAGAGCCCTTCGAGTTTTTATAGAAGCGCTCGTCCTCAATGTTTGCCCCGTAGGACTAGGAGGAGGCGACAACTCTTAAGTAAGAAAGAGTGGTTGATGATGATGATGGAAATCTCCCTACAATACCCATTAGATTAGCCCAAAAGTTCTCCCAAGGAAAGAAAACAAAGAAAAATAAAGGAAAAGCAAGGCCAGATAAAATTCAATCTTGACTATATTATTACCCTAATGACAATTGCACCACTGCTAAATACAATAAATGGTGGCTTTGACTAGCAACTCCCTAAATCATCATCACGCTATCCTCCAAATTAAACCTATAATAATGAACAAGTAAGCATGAATAAATAAGACCAAACAAAAAGGATTTAAAAAAGATATAAAATTAGAAAGACACACCCTTCCTAAGTAGGATGAGTATTCCGCAACTTGGGGATAACAACATTCCTAATTTTCTCAATCCTCTCATACTTCTCCACTCCAAAAGTGTTGGCATACAACGACTTAGAGTCTATCACTAAGACATCTTCTCAGTATTACAAACTGCAAACCTATATGATTTGAAGAAAAGAATTACCAAATGAGAAAGAGATAAGACAACTGATAGGAGGCTTACATTTTGTTCAATAGGAGGCATCAAATAGTCACAAATGATTACTATAGCTCCCCTCACCAAGTGACAGACACATTCCTTGCCTGGTAAAGACTCCCTTGGCAAGATTAGGATTACCTGGAAGATCACTTGCTTGGCGAGATAGCAGATGCACTCGTAGGGACCTCCAAAAGGGTCTTCTAGTGAGAAAGGGTTTGATCCCTCACAATAAACGAAGTGGTGCCCTTTGCAGTAGCCCATGTGTCCCAAGTCATCTAAAATTAGACCTAGATTAATACTTCATGACTTTATAAAAAGAAACGACATAAAGAAGAACGACTTAAGGCCAAATTGAAGTGGTTTATTTGCTTAAGGCTATGGCTTTCTTGTGCAATTGCCACGAACCCACCGGGTTATGAAGGACACCTTTTGACCATCCTTGGTGCTGGAAGCTATTTTGCAGACATATTTCAAAAACCAAGGCTCCAAAACTAGACAAACTAAATCAAATGCAAGTAGCAAAAAACTCCTCTATACATAAAAGTGAATAAGAAAAACAAATAAAAGAAAGCTCAGCTAAAGCACTTTTCAAAAGAACTCTGAAGTGTCGACTGGGAAATTCTCTTAATCTAATCCTATTGCCACCACATCTTTAAAATTCACTATCTAATAACATGCCATACATTGCTCTTATTAGTAAACGGTGCCTTCAAGCAAGTACATCATGAAAAGGCAAAATTGCTCATGACAAATCTGATTGGTGTCTCAAGGAGTACTGAAAGAGAGACTTTATGGGTTACCTCTTGGTCAGGGATCCAAGCAAGTGATTGTGTATTTGAAATTCGTGCTTGAAATATGAGCCGAATCTCAGAGGGTTTGGCCTAGATAACTCCTAAATTAGCTTATAAGAATCTTTGAACTAGGGGAATTATTGTCTCCCCTGACGGAAAAACGAAAGCTATTGATGGTGCCCCAAAACCACTACATTAAACCTCTACTAAAGCCATACTTAGCTGTCTTCCAAGTCACACAGACCATGATAGGATGGTTGAAGCTAGAACAGGTCATCATGGCCTCAACAAGACTAGCAAGTCTCTTATGGATATGCTCGATGTCCTTTTGATTCTTGTAGCCTCTCATAAATGCTAGGCAAGGAAAAGCACAAGCAAACAGTGAGCAATATATGCAAGTCATTCGATAAAGTCCAAATAAGGCCATAAAAGTATTAGAGGATGCAAGCAAGAGCCATAATTTACCACTCCTTGCCTACCTATGGTTGAAATGTGTTGGTGCGTATCCTCCAAATCTAGCAGGATAGAATGCTAGGGCCGTAAGTGCGAGGTGGTGCTATAGCAAATCAACGTCCTCTCCAACAAGGACTAGGTTGATTTTTCAGGCCTTATCCCCTTAAGATAGGCTAAGTGAATCAATTCTTGATATTATAATCAAAGTAATCAACTATCTAATTTAATGGATAAATAATCAAGTAATTATACAAAATTGGCAATCTCTCAATTTATGTATCAATCAAACACCTCTTCCTCAATATATCATTTTAAAACCGACAATCGAAGTACCACTATCATCTTTCAAGGTGAAGTAAAATGCCTGAATCTAATAAATTACAATTTCTCAACAGCTCTTTATTTCCTTAGGATCATGTGTTTGAAATATAGTATGGGTTAACTCAAGACTCATTCCAAAGATGCAATCTACCATATGCTTGCCAAGACTCTCAAATTCTCCACCACTAAAAATATAATGTGTACAAGGCAATCAAGAGGACTTCACTTGGATTGTAGTGTGGACTAGAAGGGCTAAGGGAAAGAAGTAGGCAAATACATTTGGAACAATGTGGAGCTACTTAGCCAAGTGAATAGGGAGCAACCAACAAGACACTAAAAAAACCTTGAAAATCACTAAAACTCCAAACCTCAAAATACAATGAACTTACCACACTGAATCATGTCAGAAATGAGTTGACAAAGAAGGAATTCAAGCTATTTACATGTCCAATGCCAATCACTTATTCACTTTTTCCTTTGTTTTTTAATTTTCTTTTTCTTCTCTTTTTTTTTGGCTTTTTTGACATGATTTTTCTCTTTTTTTCTTAACGTGATTTCTTTCTTCTTGTTTTTTTTTATTCTTCTTTGGGAAATGAAATGAAAATTTTAGTTATTGAAAGGCATATAATCACAAACCATCAACTCATAACCTAAGACATGTATACACAACCCAAACAAGAGGGAATCAAAGCAAATGCTCAATGTTATAAATCCCTCTAGAAACCAATATGCCAAAGCCACCTTAAAGTTAATTATCCCCAAAACCACCCACTATATAGATGAAGTGATGCTCCATAGACTTGGCTTAAAGATTAGGAACATGTGTTTAACTAAGGGATAATATGAAGTGTTCACAACAAAGATGGATGTAACCTCAGGGGATAAACATGTAATATAAGGGTAGGCTATTTGGCTATGTAGCTAAAATGACCAAAGAAAGAAATGCCTCTATCATGTCACTAACTATGCCCATGCTAAAGTAGTTTTGAATAAGAGTCTAGGCAAGTTGTAGAGATTCAACAATGGAAGAATCACACACATAAAAGAAATATGAGACTAAATATAATGATTTAGTTCAAATAGGGCTCCAAATCTCATAGGATATCTACCAAAGTCTTAATTAGCTCATATAATGACTCCGATGTACACACCTAAGTGGTAAGGACTCCAAGGGACAACAAAGTTCTCAAACAAGACAAGGGTCAAAACAAGAAATATTTACAAAACCTTTAAAAAATTTGGCACCAAAATGTATTACACTTCAAAAGATACTCAAGCTCATGAAAGCTATTTTATGTTGCAAAAGTGACATTAGAGGTTATCCCAAACCAGTCCACACCATCCCTACATGCAATCCTATATGCAAACCTAAATACAACTAAATCCAAAACACTAATGTAAAAAAAAAAAAAGAAAAACAAAAGAAGCCTAAAACTATATGCTCTAATAAGCATGCAAACTAATAACCGAAATACAAAATATAAAAGCTATCCTTCCCCTGTGCTTAGATAAAGCATTATTATTCAAAGGAAAGAAAGTAAGAGAAGGGAAATGGAAAACAAAAGAGAACAATCTCACCAGGTTAGGTGCTAAGTGCACCTAAGCTAAGGCCTCCTCGCAAACGGTCAAATGGAGCATCAACCACTCCATCATAACTGCAAGACTTGGCTCATTAAATCAGATGTAGTCAAAGCTTGCAAAAGCTTGTCAAACATCACGACATGGGGTTCACAGGCTTAGCTATAAGAGAGCATGAAGATAAATATAACAAAGAAAGTGAGTGCTCTTGTTAATAAACTAAATGCCATGGAAAAATCAAAAGAAAAATCAAAGAAAGTATTCCACATGGTTTTTCTAGGTGCATCCACTAGGTACATAAAATATGGGTCAAAGGAGGCATTACACCCACTAAAGTATCCTAAGTACATAAAATTACCAACATTCCAACCAAGCATGTTGAACATATTATTCGTATAACCCAAATCAACATTAGCATCACAAATCATAGGATTATCAATGGGCACGCCGATATAATACTTGGGGGAAGGAGAGGGTAATGAACAAAGAGGGGAAACACAAGAATAATCAAGGAGACTGGGGAGAGCACTATCATCAAAACCAAAGCTAGGAGACTACTCATGCATAAACACATCATGTGACCCTTCCAAAGGAGTCTCAGCTAGATCATGCACCTCATCAAAAGTATCTTATAACTCAAAATATGCATCAGTAACACTAAACCTAGCAACTACCCCAAAAGACTCACCCACCTCGAGCCCTATGCGCTGAGCTAAAGTAAAGAATGAATCAGGTAAGGTGAGGACAACATCAATATTGTCCCAGGGTGATACAAAGTCAGGTTGAGCATAGCATGCGTAATAACGACACCAATGTATATCGTCATCAGAAGAATTACACAAGTCACACCAAAAAGGTGCATAATAAGATCTAGAATAGACGTACAAGGATCAGAAAATGAATAGCCAGAAACACAACTAGCCATCTCAAATTCAAATGAATCTCAAGCAATCCACTTAAGCAAATACCATGCCTTATCAATGTTTTTACCTTGAAAACCCCAATACTCTAAAAGAATACGGGGCTCAATATTCACACCCTTATCAACAATGTCTAAAATTTCTAATCTACCAACACCATAATCACATTGAGTAAGAAAAATATTTAAACGTTTGAAATACCTTCAAAATAATCCATGCTTGAATTGGAAAAAATGGAAATTGCCATTGTTTTTTTCTTCTTTCAATTTTTTTTTTTAAATTTTGAAAAGCTTTTTTTTGGTTTTTTTTAAAAAAGAAAAACAAAATGCTTAGTCAAACCTATTGAGAAAAGCCCAATATCCAACACTGCTCTCTGACAACAGCTCTAAAAACTTGATATGGCTGTAAGTGCACGATGGCATTGTAGCAAATCAAGGACGTCCCCACACAGACTAGGTTGATCTATCGGGCCTTATCCCCTTAAGATGGGCTAAGCGAATCAATATTTGATATTGAAATTAAACTAATCAACTATCTAATCTAATGGATAAATAATCAAGGAATTATACCAAGCTCACAATCTCTCAATTCATGTATCAATCAAGCATTTTTTCCTCAATAGATTATTTTAAAACCGACAATCAAAGTATCACTACCCTCTTTTAAGGTGAAGCGAAATGCCTAAATATAACCAATCACCATTTATCAAGAGTTCCTAATTTCCTCAGGATCATTAAGCATGCGATTATCATATTTGTGGTTTCTCAATCGGTGTGACTTTCTCAAGACTCCACACAGCCAAATTAAATCCTAGGGTTCTAGTATTCTATTTTACTATTCAGTTCTTCATCAAACACCCAAAATTGCAAGAAAATAATCAAGTTTCTCACAAGATAATAAACATCTAAGATTCAAAAAAATAATCAGTCAATTCCAAAATTCTCAAAAAGATAAACAGGAAATCAAGAATTTAACTAGTATTTGCATAAATCCAAAATCAAAACAACAAAAGATAATCAAAATTACAAAACATATATCCAAAGATAATGAGAAAAGAGAAGAGAGCAGAACAGAAGGGAAAAGAAATGCTCAGCCAATTAACATGCTTGAATCCGTCGATTGAAACCCGATATGGAGTCCTGCAAATCTTCATTTCAATTCTCTCTCTCTTTCTCTAATCTAAATTCTAATCTAAGTAGAATAGAATGAAGTATGGAGATGGAATGATGGGATGTGGAATGAGGCTAAAAATAGGCCTTTACATAGCGAAACCACCTGAAAGTCGAAGAGTCGTGAGAAAACAAACAGCCTAGGGGCAAATCAGGGCACCACAAACTGTCTGTGGTAGCCACTATTTTGACATTCTTCTATTCTTTTTTCCTTCCATGTACATATTAACTCACGGGCATCCATGGGGAGTCAAAGTGCACTCAACTAGGATCAAAACAAGAGCAAAAAGGTTCAAAACTTGCAAAACATAGAAAAGAACTATACCCGAGTGTAAAACAGAAAAAGGTGTGCATAATGCAGCATATAACACATAATTCTTCCTAGGAGTTCATATATAATACCATCCTCTAGCATTCTATCCGCATTGCAATAACATATAAGACGTGATTGTTCACTTGCCAAGGTCTACATGCAATTAGCCAAAATTAATTTGCAAACTAAAAGGGTCCCCTAGATACATAAAAGACCCTTTAAGCTAATTCAGCAGCATTTCTTGAGGTGCTCAGCAGATCTAAAAATTAAAACTTGCAAAACTAGTAATGGAGCATGAATATCATCACAAGTTTCGCTCCTAATAGTTCTCTGCACACTAGAACCATCCTACACATATAAAATTGTCCATAAAAATCTTCAAAATTGATGTTCACACAATCGAATCACAAAAAACCTCAAATCCTCCAATTGAGTATGAAATTTAGAAATTTCAGCTCAAATTGACATGATCCAACAAATGATGAGAAAATAAGCAAGAATGGAGCAATCACCTCTTGAATTGATTCGAAAATGGAGGCCTTTAAAACTTGAAATAGGTAGTTATTGAGGTTTTAGAGAGACAAACATCCAAAAGAAAGAAGAAGAAAAATAAGGAAAATCACAGTAAGCTCTTAAAGGCTTATTGACTAATGGCAGCCACTCGGTCCAAAATTATATAGCCATGTCTGGTAGCGAGCCTAGTCATACAACCACATCAACAAATCATTTCAACAAGCACCTTAATTATGTCATTTGGGCTTGATTTCTCATAAATGCTTGCTTAGGTGTAAGAAATGTTTGGCATTTACATAAAACTCGAGCCCAAATCCATGCACTATACTAGTGAGCACATTCTTATCTTTGAGGTGCCAAGCAAAAAGTTTTATAGATGTAAGACCTTCATGCTCCAAAAGTGTTTTACATGTCTGAGACCTACAAACCCCTAAAATGTTTTACAAGTATTGGACCTTCAAGCCTCGAAAATGTTTTGCAGGTGTGGGAGCTTCACACCCCAAAAATATTTACCAGCGCAAAACTTTGAAGTCCCAAAATAATTTTTTATAGTGTGGTAATCACATCCCCGAGAAGTTTTTTAAAATCTTAATTGGTCCTCCAAATGAAGACGAACAGACCCCTTATATTTTGATTTCTAAAAAAGTCTCACTTTTTGGTTTCCTTAAATTTGGGTTTCTAAACATCTAAAATTCTGGTTTCTAAAAATCTAACATTTGGTCTTAAAAATGGAGAGGGACAAAGTCCTTATGTTGTGATTTCCAGAACTTTCTCAAGAGAGATCGATAGAGCCCTCATGCTCTAGAAAATGATTTTTCTCCCTAATGATACCCTTTTATTCACTCTTACATCTGCTTCTATATATCGTTGCATGGCATTATAGACTTTACCCTTTGTTCTAATGGCCTTGGCAAATGTGGGAGCAAATTTGTGTCCTCAAAATTTAGACCAGCCTTATACTCGTTTGTCATGTGCACTGTCTCTTGGTCAATGACAACTACATAACCCATTGAGGGTGAAGCAACATTATTCCTGAATACCTAGCATCTGGTCCATACATAGAAAGAAAAAGAAATTTGTTAATGGGAAATTCCTAAAATATTTTATAAAGTATGTACAAACTTAAAATTTTGAAAATAACTCAAAAAGGGCAAAAACCATGGGGTTTGCACGATTTTCTAGCATAGGACTAGAACCCATGACGTTGAGCATGAGAGAGTGAGGTAGTCACTAGTAGGAGGCCAATTTGTCTCCCATTACAATTCTTATGAACAAATCCCTTAAAGTGCTGGAAGATAAGGGTAGCAGCATGGTTAGAGAGCTGCTAGGCCTTATGGTATGTTTTAGAGGTGTACCGGTTGCCGCAAGCCCCATAGCATGCCATTAGGACTTGTTTAGCTTCCCACTTCATAATCCCCCTTGTGATTTTAGTTGGTGATTGTTGCGATCAAGCTATTTAAGGTTTGATGACAATTTAGAGCTTAATTTATTTCAGTCAAACATTTTCTACCCTCTTTATGAAAAATTAATAAATAAAATTTATTTGATTAATTTGATCCTTGTTTTTATAGTGTACATAATAGGGGCAGAGGGAGCATGGTGGCAATGGGGTCTACTGACACGCCTCCCCCACCAAAAAAAAAAAAAATAAATTAGTATGTGGCCGAACAAATGAAGTAGAAGTAAATAGTGTGGCCAAGAGATCCACAATGATATGCATAGCCCGGTGGTAGGAGCTCTTGTATTGCTATTATGAATTTAGGGAGTCAGGGGTTTGAATCCTATTGGGATCATCTCTTTTTATTCAGCAACATCTCTCCGATTTGAAGTTCAAAGCTTACTAATTATAATTTAGTACTTTAATTGCTTAATTTGTTATTCAATTCTTAATTTATAGATTAATTTATTTTTTAAGTTTAATTTATGAGTTTAATTTGTGAATTTCAATTCTAAATTTGCTTAATTTGTGGTTTAATTTTAATTTCAGGTCAAAGTGTGTAAATATTTCAAGAAGAATATGGCACTTTGATTGACCTCAATAGTTGAATTTGTTGACTAATCCTTTAAATTCAAGGTTAATTTGCTATTTTAGTTTTAATTTATGAGTTTAATTTACCAATTTCAATTCTACACCTGTTTAACTTGTTATTTAATTTGAACTCTAGCTCAAAATGCATAGATATTTCAAAGAAATAATTAAAGAATCACCATTTCCTTCAAATTCTGCATTTAAAAACTCACCATTGATTGAAGAAGGTTGGAACAATGTCTTTCAACCACAATTACCAACTTATTTTTGACCCCCTTCTTCAAATTCCTGACTTCGTCACTATTGCTTAATGAGGTCGCCACCGTTCATTTTGGAGCAGACATGAATTTTCACCAAGATGAAACTATATATTGTTCTTTCTTCTCTCCAAAAGATAAAAAAAATAAAAAAACATTCTCCTTAGCTTGGTAGTAACAAAACTCTGCCAAACTCTTCCCCCAAAAATAAATACTTTTTACAACCTTTTTCAAGAGGACTAGCTTTCATCCTACCTTAGTGCACCTGGAAGGAAGCAATCAACAAGATTGTTGTGTTGCCATTATAATCGATTAAGGTAGGTCCTGTGGCTCATAAACAAAGATAATAACTTATTTAGTGCTTTTGTTTTAATTCTAGTACTTTACATCCGTGTTTCCTCTTGATAGTCTATGATTATTTGGTCTCATATTCATTCATTTTCTTTATAAATAAAAGATATGTTTATTAATCAAGTGATCCCAAATTTATCCCTTTTTTTGGGTAAAGGTCCTTCCTTTATAAAATGGCTAGTGTGAACAAGCGGCCACCAAAAACATTTGCTAATTGCCTCATTAATAAACAAAAAAATCAAAAAAAAAAAAATCTTGCATGGGATTGGGAAATTTTATGCATTGATACATTCATTCCTAATAGAAGCCGCTATGAAGCAAGGGCTCTAACAAGGGATAGATCTAGACATTCGAATCAAGGGCGTCCACATACCAATATAACACCATCGACTCACCATTTTTAAAACAAATTAATATTATGGCTGACTCTCTAGTCTCTTATTAGTTTTTCATTTTTACCCACAAAGGAATCAATCTTTTTCTTCCCCTTTTTCAAAAAAAATAAAAATATCTAACCATTTGGGCCTCGTTTTCCGTTAAAGGAATCAAAACCACATAATCCATATAGGAGACCCTTATTTTGTGTCATAGACATTCTTTACTTTACCTGTGACACTTCTCGCAATAGGAGAGCCTCATCAAAATTTAAGAACCACTTTTTATCTCTCCATTAGAAAAAATCTTTTTTATTCTATTATTATTATAATAATAATAATAATAATAATAATAATGATGATGATGATGATGATGATGATGATGATGATGATGATGATGTCATTATTATTATTATCACCATCATCATCATCATCATCATCATTATTATTATTATTATTATTATTATTAATGATAGCTCACTCGTGAATTGATTAGTTGCCAACCAGGAAAACTTACAATGTTAAATATATCATCCTAAAAAGGGCAGTGTAAAGTCGAAGTCTTTTATTTTAGTTTTTTGTTTTTACCACTGAAAATCTGAAAGCCTGAAAGCCCCAATTTGAATGAAAGAAAGAACATAGAGCAAAAAGAATCCTCCAAAAAAGGAACAAAAACTCAATCCAATGAAAATTGAAGAAGGCACTCGGAGCAAGACTTAAGAGCACAAGCCACGAGCCATGAAAAAACAAATAAATGAACATTCAATTGAAGTGTGAAGACCCATTCTAGGAACTTTGTCGTCACCATAACCATGGATGGGGAAAGCAGTCAGTGACAATGAGAAATGTTAGCATTGAATTGGGTTTATTCTTCATATATATTATTAATGGGATTTGTAGGAAGAATTAGGACTAACCTGATGTGCGGAATACACTGTCGAGATTAGCCAACATCAATCTGGATGTTGGCAGGCTACTAGAGTCACCTTGGGATTTCACGTCCTAGACCCGAGATCCAATAGATGATAGGGCAGCCATAAGAGAGATGAGAGAATATGAGATTCTTGTATCATGATTATTACTCTCTAGCTGACCCCTAAGCCTCCTTATATATGTTAGGGTCAACTAAAGTTGCCACTCTAATTGGCTAAAGTGGTCATCAGGCCTAAAGTCATTGGGCCCAGCCAACTCTCACTTGGCCACGAAGGGCGCAAAACATATGCTCTCAAGAAATTACAACTCTTCCTTACTACTAGGAATAGGACGCGTGACCAAAAAATAACCAGTATTGTCATATTAAGTTACCATCTAACTAACATAACATTTTCATGGAATACGATATCTTAAATCATCCCAAACATCACTAGTGGCATTTCTAATCCCTTATGACATGATATATCATATGATTATATGCTCAATATAATCGCTCAGGCTGATATGGTGATGATGGATAGATTTTTCCTTAAACACTCATGATATTACATCTCAACTTAATTGCTTTCCTAATATGTTCTTGTTGAACTATACACATGCTGGCCCTTGAGTGACATATTAAATTAGCAACATCAAGCTTTGACTTTATAGCATAGCCTTAAGTCAAAGGGTTATTGTCTATGTGGTCACACAGTGATAAAAGATAGGAGGTCAATTATCACTCCAAGTATGGGTCGTCCTTTTAAGGACACACGGTATGAGATGTGTGTCATGACATAGCTCCCACTTAACTGGTCTCGTCATTCTAGATGCCATGCAAATCGTCAGTCTAGATTTTCACCTAAAAATCTAACCTAAGTCACTAGATTAACATAATAAATGTTAGTGTTGACACTTAAGATTCAGCTTTAAGGCTTCAATATGAAGTCATATCTCATATTCAACTCGCTCGAGTCTCATCTTAGATTTACTAAGGTGACTATATCTTATCTTATTCATATACTTCCAGTATGAGTAATTAATGTTGTACAACTAGTGCCAATATGATTCAGTCTCATCCTGCCCGCTACTCAAACGTCAAGGTGATTGCCTACGTGACTAGGCCAATCAGAAGCCTGTGACATTTCAAGGTGTCTAACAAATAAATCAAGCATTTAGAAAAAGAAATTCTAAACTTTGTTTCATAAATGCTCATTACCTGAAGAATGTATTTGCTGTACAAAACAAGATTTCATCCAAAAACTAAACTCTACAAAGTCCTAGACTCAACGCATGTGCTTTGAAAGCATCTATAGGAATCGACTTAGTTAATGGATTAGCAATCATCATGTTAGTGTATATATACATGATAGCAACTTCCTTTATCTTTATGGCATTTTGCAAAAAGTGATAATGCCTCTTGATGTGCTCGGTCTTCCGATGGAACTTCGGATCTTTAGTAAACTGCATGGCAGATATGTTGTCACATAGCATCTCAGCAGGGTCATCAATCCGAGGAGTGAGATCAAGATCCTGATGAAAACTCCTAAACCACATTGCCTCTTGCGTGGCTAAGCTGCATGCGACATACTCTGCTTCTATAGTCGACAGAGTTATGCAGTCCTGCTTCTTACTGCACTATGATATGGCTCCCCCATCCAAGATGAAGACATAGCCTAAGGTTGGCCTGTACTCATTCAGGTTAGGTGCCAATCGGCATCAGAGTACCCTCTGAACTTAAGGTCC
>NCQS01075791.1:7269-22102 GCA_002740445.1 Pachycereus pringlei
CCAAAAATTCAAAATATTTTTTTCCCCATCTTCATTCTTCTAATCCAGATACTCAAGCAGGGAAACCCTAGTTTGGTGCATATAAGTTTAAACTTAGCAATAGCATCAAATCCATACCGCCTACACTTCAATTTCATCCACTCATCAATCCACACCACCCACAACCTCAATTCACTTAATTATCTGAAGAAACCAAAATCAATGCTCCAATGAACATTAAATATCCGTCTAAGTCCAAATAGATTCATCAATTTCATGAATTTAGCAAAATAACTCAAATGCATGTGAAAAGGATAAAAGGATTTTGGGTTTTTCCTTGAAAACCAAATAAAATAGGGAAGAGGACGAAGAAGGGTAGTGGAATGGTGGTGGCTGACCAGTGGCTGATAAGTTGGTGGTAGCAAGACCCGCGGATAGAGACATTCATGCGGCAGTAGGCTTATGAGTAGGGAGGACGAAAATGCAAGGGAGGGGTGAAGAGAACAGAAGATTGTGGGAGATTTTTCTTTATCTAAGTTTTATTACGTAGAATATGTGTTATACAAATTAAGTTTAGTTGCCATTCATTTTTTTTATTTTTCCTTTTCTTTCTTACCTATATGTGTATACCTTTCCTCATAATTAATTAATTAGCTAATTAATTGAGTGATATAATATGCTATTCATTTGCTCAATTAATTCAAATTATCCTAACCTAAATAACAAAACTTGAATATGTATTATATAAACTAAGTTTAGTTATCTGTATGGATATGTTACTCTTGAATTCTGGTTATTACCTTATTATTTACTTCATAAGTTAAAAAAAAAAAAAAAAAAAAAAAAAAAAAAAACAACTCAGCACATTGCGAAGTTTGAACACAAGGGCATTAAAGCCACTAGAGCCCTACAAGACATGTCTAAACATTGAATTAGAATGCATGCCATCAATTTTTGTTAAACTTAATTAAGTGAAAGTAATTAATGCAAATTGGAATCGAGTTATTGCAACCTTTCCCCCTAGAAGAAGTACTTGGCATTCTTTTGTAAATTATACCTTTAATCCTACATCATTTAAGGGCTTCACTCGTTCATATGGCTAAGCTCTAATGCTATTTGATTTATAAATGTTGAGCCCCCCAAATTACTTTGATTTAGTCTAAAGCCACGTAATGATCCTCGTTTTGAGCCTTTATGCTTTTATATTTTTGTAGTTTTGGAGCCAGCATACATATAACTTGCTAGATTAACTAAAAACTTAGAATTTATCATTAGCTTTATGCTACTTAAAGTCTTCCTATATGCCAAGAGGGTCTTACTACTCTTTTAGAATGTAGAAAATGATATATTTGCAAAGTATAAAATAGTGAACTCATGAGTATGTGAAAGGATTAACCATATTTATGATAAAACTACCTTCGACTTCTAGCTAATAGCCATCAGGTGGACAAAAGAAAAGGGTGGCTATGAAGAATGATTGCAACCAGGATAGTGGTAGGCGTGTTATTGAAGAAATATTGATTCTCAAGAATAGATAATGAAATGCTAACATCTAACAAGTGAAAGGTTTAACATGACATCTATTGAGCAATAATGAGTGCAACAGGGACTGAAAGATAAATGATAACAAAACTAAGCATACCCGAACATTAATGCCATGGAGGATTGAAAAGAAGACTTTGAAGGCAACAGGTGGGGAACCAATATACCTAGCCATTCATGCCATTTGCATACAAGAACAGGGTTCAAGAAGATGATATAATTATAGGATAGCATTATTATCTATAAGAATTAAATAAATACACCATTCACATCAGAAATGGATGATACAATCAAGATAGTTGAATATGTTCTCCCATTAAGAGGTCAGATTGTATCTTTTATTTAGAATGGGTTGTGCCAACATATGAATGTAAAGTAGGGCCAAGCAAGGCTCCATACACAAGTACACTTTTGATGAGATCCAAAAAGAGGTTCTGAGAACAAAAGTATTAGGGTTCCAATGATCATTTGAGGTTAGAAAAGGGTGTATATAGTTCAAAAAAGAACGTATTTCATTAAGAAGGGGTTATATCAGTTGTATGTAACAAGATTCACATCCAGATTCAGTCATCTTAGAAGGAAATCATAGGTATCTTTTTTACAATTTATAAGGCTTTGATGGTACAAATAGAATAATGTAGAGTAAAGGCAAATTGTAAGGATGAGGTTTTTGCATTTCAAGGAGAACGTCACTTATAATTTATGACATTAAGGAGTTTGAGGCATGTTAAAGAAAATATCATCAATATAAAAGATCAGCTTTTTTTTGCAATTGTGAATGTCAATCAAAACCATTTAAGTAAACCATTTAGAGTAAGAACTTATGATGCAATAAGGAAAGATTGCTAATAATTGAAGCGAAAATGACTAAGGGGAAGCTACATCGATCATGTGAAAGTAATGGGTAAGTAACCAATTCTTTCGAAGAAGAAATGGCAGAGTATAGAATGATGAGCAAATGTAGTTCTATAATGAGGTGGAATAAAATGACTCTAAACATGAGCAATCTAGCAATGGCTGGTGATAAGGATCAAACATGTCTAGAGATTGGTTATGTGAGAAAAAGATAGTGAAATCAATATTGATTTAAGGTCCAAACAAGTGTTAAGAATAGAGAGTTTTAGCTGTTGATCATGTCGAACATCACCATCTGCAAGGGATAGAATATAAAAGGTGTATATCTGAAATAGAGTAGTAAGGTCATCCTATCATGTAAGGGTGGTTTTTTTTCCCCATATCAGAATTCCATTTGAAAGTCAAGATGTTTAAATGGTTGTGAGTCAACACAATTAGAGATGGCCATAGATAAAAAACTTAGTTGAACTTATGGGGTAAATGAAAGGTAAAACTAGGCACTACTGAATGGAGTAGAGACTTTTACAAATGTATCTTCCTTGGTTTAGACGGGGATCCACATGAACGCCTATGTGGTGACGAGCATAGAAATAATGATGGTCCCATATTTATTCACAAGGATTAAAGAGTAGGGGTTAAGTCCCGAGGATATAAAGATGTAGAATTTATAAGAGCACTGGTAAGAAGGTGACAAATGACATAACTAATAGCATTGTCCTACGTTCAGGTCATGCTCATAGGGACATATAGTTTGCAACTAGTGAGAGGGTTAAGTAAAAGAGTTTGAAGCTTTACATCCTTTTTAAATATAATGGATTCAAAAAATTTGGCGAAAAGAAATAATCAACATAATGGTCGGTGGTGAGCAAGAAAAGCCATGTGATGACTGAAAAAAAAAAAAGATTTTGAGGAGTAAGTTGGGTAAAGATAATTATTGAAAGTTAGAGGGACATATCTAAACTTGATGATCATGATTCCATATAAGGCCTAATGTCATAAGGTAGTTCAATGGTGGGAAAAAAAAATCTAATGTAATATTGCTAAGGGGATTAATAAATTTTATGTAACCAATGGGATTAATATGACTTAAAAAGGAATTGTTAGTTGTGTTAGAGCATAATATGGGTGTGGCTACAGCTCTTCGTTGTAATCAAGGAGTCACGGGTTCCTCATATAGGCTGCGCAATCATGTAATGGTATCTTGAAAGGAAGGTCTAACATTAGTTGGATAAGGTTACTATGGCTCCTTTAAATCAGTACAAAGACTCATATAGCTAATTCACATAGATTTGATATGTTAAAAAGGAATTCACTTAAGTTTTTTACCTCTATGTAGACATTTTCCATATCTTATTTACCCTATAATCCTTTATTGTTTTACCTAGGGTTATGTCTTGGCAATTCATTCTTGAATAGGACATGCCAATCTTATAAGGTCAACTGTAATAACCCTATAGAGTCCAAGCAATATATAGTTGAGTCATTATTCCTAATTCCTTAGCAGCATGAGTTAGGATGTCCCAACACCAAGTGCCCTATATTTAACCGATAAAACTATTGTACTTGTGTCATACTCCTCCATGTGTCATTGATCACCCTAAATTACATTCATAGCTTCTATCCACTCTTTAACCAAAATACAGATTATGGCCTTGAAAGTTTTTATTATACGAATGTACATAATACATGCACATATATAACATATCTTCTATCTTTTTCCTATGGCACCACTTGCATAACTAGTCATTACCCAAAACCTAAGTATGCTTGATGTTATTACTCACACCTATCTTTTTAATGACTTCAACATCTATGTATGCTTTGTTTTCCCCTTTCTCTCATCTAATCTTTGTCAGCCCCAAGAAATGTGCTTGTCTAATCACATCATATACTACATTTTTTTCTGCACATGTTTGATTTTGCATAATTTAATGAGTAAAAACCTGCATCATCAAATCCACCCAACTTGGTAAGAAATGATTTATACCATTTCTTTATAACTTCTTATGAATATCTTAAAACTTAGTCCCCTTTAGTAGCTTTTGTGCACCTTTGGGCTTTGTTTAAGCCTTATAGGGTTAACCATCTCATGCAATCTCAAACCTCAAAGGGCTTCCCGCTAATACATTTTCAAAGTTTTTCTTATGGTCATCAACTTATTGTCACCTTAATTAGGAGATGTTTATTTGTATAACAGTAATCGATGGCCCAAGGCTGCAATATCCACTAGTAGCCCATATCTAAATTACCCTCCACCACTTCACTAACTTCCTAGTTGTAACCCCTAGTTAAAGTATAAATGACGTACTTATGCACCTACTATATGGTAGCACATATAAATTAACAAATTATTGAAATAAGTTAAATGACGAAACACCCTCTTTGCCTGATATCCTTTATCTTATAGCATATGACTCATATAACACTAAGTAGCATACAATAAACTATTAGACAGATAACATATGTTTCACTAGTGTATGTAAATATTGCAGATCAGTTATGACATTGTTGTGGGACTAGACATATTTCCTATGGGTCTCTTCATATTGATTCAACATAAGTTATGGTAATAAACTTCATTTTCTCTTACATAAAAGAACTTGGTATCACGTGAATAACGTAAGAATTTGCAAGTGGCATCACCAAGAAATGTTTCAAGCATCAACGTATCCAAATGCTAAGTATGAATAACCTTTAAATGGAAGTCACCCTTGTAGAATGAATGACTAACCCAAACTTCACTAGATTGTTGCTCTGAGCTTGTTACACTTCTTTGGTATAAGTAGGTTAACAGGAGGTCAATTGAATGCTGTCTTACTATGTCTGTTAATGGCAGGGCCCTAAGGCATTAACTAACTGGTATTTAGACTTGATACCAAGGGCTTAAGACATGATAAATCTTGATATTGACCCTTTTTTCCCCATATTTCTGTGTTGGATTATGATGTGCAATGCCCCATCTCATAACCACCTGGTTAACCTTAATTATTCAAACTTTAGTTGCTAATAACTTAGACAAGGTTACAACGATAACGTTATCCTGAAAAGGATAAGGCTTAAATAACTTACTCAACACAAGCATTACAACATACTTTAGCTTACATAAAAACCAAATGGTACATAATTTATACATTGCCAACTCAAATGAAAGTCCAGTAACCCATAAACTTGTAGTCCAATGACCTTTGAGATCAATTAAGGACTTCACAATTTATTTATCTAAAAAACTAAAGCACAAAAATATTGGAATAATGAGTAGAAACTCAATACATTTACCCCCTATACTATTAAGAAATGAAATTCATATTTCAGTAAGCAGTACATTTGAATTCATTTTAGCTCAAAATGAGGGGGATAGATAATTATATTAAAACTATTGTCCATCATTATCTAAAAATGCACCCCAAACTGATGGGCTCATATGTAAAATGCGATTATTGAATAAGTGCATGCCTCTCAAGCCTACCGGAAAGCTTGAGCTAAAGTTGCGCGGGCGAAGTAATGGGCCTAAGCTCTGATAACTGATAACTGATAACTAGTGGATCCACTTGATTATGTGGCAAAATAATGTTTGAAAGTGATTCATTAAATAATCGTATATTATGAGATTTTGATATTTATAAAAATATGTGAGTATTTGAAGGGTATAGGATGTAAAGATACCTAGTTCAAAATCTTTCTCCCTCTACAAATTATTAATTGTTGGCTCAACAAATGGCGACTGTGGCCTCGCTTATGTTCCAAATGGGCTTTTAGTTATTAGTAATGTTGTGTAATTTTCATTATTAATGATCTTAGTAATTAAGCACTATAGACTTGATATTGTTTAGCTATTTAAAATTCTATAATTATCTAATTAGTTATATTAGCCATTCTTCTAACAAATACTTCAATCTCTATCCTTTGTAATACAAGGGCAAGGTCAAGTGGTACAATTTTTCTATATGGTTTTTGCAACGTAGCTCTATCATTACCCAATCTTGGACTGGTAAGGTATTCGCTTTATAAATTCCAGTATAACGTAATTTTTCATGTACTTTCTTTTATACCATGATCAACGCTACACCTTTAGTCCACTTAGATTCTTAATCGAACTCATTGTTACTATCTTCAATGAGTTAGTTATAATCACAGCTTCACTTGTTAGTGGCACTAATCCAAACTGTTTATTTGACTTCCTCCAATTGAGTATTAAAGCATGCAAGAAAGGCCCTTCTTAATCCTCACCGACACACAATCTATTTACTAAAAATGAAAACGCTACCTAAATTATCACTTGATTATAAGTTCCTAGGTGTACAGATTTTAATTAATGTTCCAAACCTTTTCAATTTCCTCCTTTACTAACTCAGCATATTGTTCAGAATGCCTACCTTTTCATGTTCATCTATCGCCTATCCCAAGATACAAGATAAATCGCCAAATTTTATCAAGAGAAGGGCAAGATACCATAATATTGCTCCATTAAACAAAATTAAAGGAAAGCATGAAAACTTACTTCACTGATCAACTCTAACCTTCCTTAAAAATAATGGTTTCATTCAAAAATTCACAATTCCTAAATTCATGAAATTTTAAAGGAAATTATCAAATATTACGAGTGATTAAAAATAATATTTTTAGGATTTTGCTCTAAAGGCCATCTTTCATAGGAATTGAAAGAGCGAATGAATTCATGCACAAAAACATTGTTGTTTCAATCGAAGATTCATAACTTAGAGAATAGACAACCAAAATTCATGAAAATTTTCAAGAAATTGCTAAATGTCATGTAAAACCTACAGTAAACATTTTGCAAATTTTGACCAATCCAAAAATTCCCAAAAATTCAAAAAGTGCCTGAATTTCTGGAAGGCTCCAAAAATTAACAGAAAATTCCCATATTAGTTCTTCTAATCCCAATAATCAAGTAGGGATCAAATCTCTAGTTTCCTAAATATGAGGTTCAATACTAGCATAAGCATTAAATCCATACTACCCATATTTCAATTTCATCCACTCATCAATCTGCACCACCCATAACCTCAATTTCACTCAATTATCTCAACAAACCAAAGTCACTGCTCAAACGAACTTTAAATATCCATGTACGGCCATTTCAATTCACTAATTTCATCCATTTAACAAAATAAGTTAAATACATGTGAAAGAGGATAAACATTTTTGGGCTTTAACCTTGAAAACCAAATAAAATAGTGAAGTGGAAGAAGAATGGAGATGGAGTGGTGGTAACCGGCTGGCCGCTGGCAAGTTGGTGGCAACAAGACCAGCGGATGGTAGTAGTGAGGTAACAGCAGGCCTTTGAGCAAGTAGGAAATGCAAGGGAGGGGAAAAAGCAGACGAGATTGTGGGGGATTTGTCTTTGTTTAGGTTTTGTTCCTTAGAATTATTTTATATTTGTTTTTTATTTTTTTCCTTTTTCCCCTTGCTTTTGCTGACTCTTGTAGTCAATTTTTATCAGTCATTTTTTTTCCTTTTTGCTTTCTCACTTGTATGTGTATACTTTTCCTCATAATTAATTAATTAGCTTATTAATTGATTGATATAATAGCCTATTCATCTGCTTAATTACTTTGAATTATTCTAACCTAAATAATAAAAGTTGAATATGTATTCTATAACTTAATTTTAGTGATTTATACAACATTTTCTTCTTAAATTCTTGTTGTTTACTTTACAAGTAAAAAAAAATCAATTCATTAAATTATGAAATTTAAATGCGAGGTCATTGATGCCACTAGAGCCCTTTAAGATATTTGACTTCTAAAAATTGAATTAGAATGCACACGCTCAATTTTTATTTAACTTAATTGAGTGAAAGTAATTAATGCAAATGAGGTTTGCATCATTCCTTAGATTGTGGGGGATTTTTCTTTGTCTGTGTTTTATTAGTTAGAATTTTATTTTAGCTTTTTCTTTTTTTCCCTTTCCCCCTTGCTTTTGCTGACACTCATAGCTAATTTTTATCATTCATTTTTTTCTTTTTGTTTTCTTACTTGTATCTGTATACTTTTCCTCACAATTAATTAATTAGCTTATTAATTGAGTGATATAATATTATATTCATTTGCTTAATTATTTTGAATTATTCTAACCTAAATAATAAAAGTTGGATAGGCATTCTATAAATCATGCCTAGTGATTTATACAGACATTTTCCCCCTTAAATTCTTATTATTACTCTATTATTTACTTTACAAGTTAAAAAAAAAAAAAAATCAACTCAACACATTGTGAAATTTAAATGCGAGGGTGTTGATGCCACTTGAGCCCTGTAAGACATGTGAGCTCTAAGCATTGAAAACAAGTAGACAAATTTGCTTGATAAAAACATTTTAATTGGATAAAATATTGACGTTTAACTTTTGAAAAATTTCTAGTAGTTAATGTTGAGATAAGTCATAGTAAAAAAAATTGAAAACCCTAAGATGATATCATTGTATGAAAAGACAAGAGTTAGTTTAACTAGTCTTTGCAAGCAAATAGTAAACATACTATTTATAGTCTGCTGAGCCATCTGATATAGACAAATATAAAGTAACTAGATGTAGTCAAATATATTAATTCAATTATCCTTGTTGCGACCGTGCCTAAATTCTGCAACCACCTGAACGTAAAAAAATATAAAAATGAGACAAACACCAGTATTATTGACACCGTCATGCAAAAACATTTAAGAAAACAAGTTATTGAGCGCACTTAAAATACATTTCATTTTATTTTATTTTAAAATGAGCAAGAGAAGAATAGTAGTAAAACTGTTGCTCATTTATAGTTTGGATGTGGAACCTAGCAATGAATTGACAACGAACAATGAACAATGAACACTAATGAGATCATGAGAAGCTAGTGCCCGATAGTGAACTATTCCATTCACACGCATACTCATATTAATTAACCTAGTTAAAATGGTATTAGTGTAACATTAAGCAATGAACAATGGCCAATGAACACGTCAATCTACATTAGCTATGACAACTAGCATTGGAAACAATAAAATAATATGATTGTTTCACTATGACCGTCACAACTTATCTTTTTACATTTAAATACATTTTGAGCAATACAATGATTGAGTTATACCTTCTAGTCGGGTCAAGTTAACATTTCTTATCTCCACATGAATGCTTTGATTTACTTCCAATTTACCCAAATTAAATTTTGGCAGCTATAGAAATAATTAAAATTAGTTAGTAACTTTGTAAAAATAGTTTTAAAAAATAAATTATTTCCAGGCAAGGTAATCAATATTTTACCAGCTAAGTGAGTTTAGCTGCTTTGTGCTATTCAACATATGAATTTGCTAGTGCAGGATAAAGTTGGAGGTGGTAGTACATGGGTCAAAGCGTAATAAGGTGGCAATTCGTGGTCCATTAGATGGCTGAAGAATAGCCCTGAAGTTGGTTGCCCACCAACTTTTTGTCCAATTTTTGGGCATAAAGGGGGGAAGGCAAAAGAGAAAGGGTAGCCCCAAATTTCTATACATTAAGGCACAATCGGGCAGATACCTTAGTTTTCAGCCATACATCCAGAAGCTATGCATTGGCGGCCATGTAGAAGTGCACAGCCGTGCATTCTACCATTTTCTAAATAAGCACAGTTGTCCTTCCGTTGAAGCATGACTATGCATTTTCCCTATTTTCGCAATACTTAGTAGTTTTCGGACGTAATTAGAGGGATCTCTAAGTCTGCCATTGAGTATATTCTTTTGAGCGGTTCTTAGGGTTTATTAGGTAGATTTTGTAGACTCTTGTTGATTGGAAATCATCAACTTTGAATACAGAATTGCTACTTGTACTTCAATTGATTTGAGTTTGTTTCTCAATTTCCTCTTTTCCTATTTGTTACTGCTTTTCTAAGTTCTTATGCTAATCATGTTCATTAATTTAGGTTTTCCAATTATGATTTTTAACATGATAAGAGGCTAAAATCCCTTCTTAGGTTGAGTGTAGACCATTATGCTCAATTAAATTATGATATAGACCTTTATAGAACTTGTCCATGCTTTTGTTTTGAAATCTGAATTAGTCCACTAACTGTTTGTTGAATATCTTGAAATAGACCATGTGCACCATTCCTAATTAGGGTCTAGGGGAGGAACGAAAGATGAAACCTTTACCTAGGGCATCTTCATAAGCAATTGGAAATCTTAATATAAAAATGATTATGATTCTGATTGGGATTGGTCATTACTCAATCTTGTGGCCTTTGAATTTGGCTAGTTTAATGACCTTTAAAAGAAGGCGCAGATGGCCATTAAATTTCTAATCTATCCACTCCGGGTTCTTGCATTGGCAGGTTCAACAGGTTTAATGATTGACTATTAGGCATAATAGTATGGTACGTCTTAACCTGATGCTTTTACCCCCCTGTTCCTCAATTCAATCTACTATTACTCAGTAGTTTTAGTTTAATTTTAGTTGTCAATAATCAAAGTGATCAATTACTTAGACTGCACGTTTAAATTAGTTCTGGTGGTTGAAAAAAAGTTCCCCACATATAGGACCCATAATTATCGTCGCTAACTATATTGGCACTATACACCTGCGGAAAATTTACACAATACGTTTCTGGTGATGTTGCCATGGAACTTGTTCTTTTCTATATTAGAAATGACTCGAACATTCTAGACTAGGCTTTTTATTTTTCTTTTTACAGAATTTAAGTCTTCTTTACCCTTGTTTGGACCTACTTACGCTTGACATTGTTTCTTACTTTTTTAACACAAGCGTAGTTAAGGGAATCAAAACCTTATTCCTTTGGACCCTGAGATCAAAGCGGTGGCACTAAAGAGAAGCGATAAAAGCAGCAAAGAAGAAGACTGAAGGTACGATCATTGAAAGAGATAATGGGGCATTGTGGGATTATGCACTATCATAAACATCTAGCATCACTTCATCCATTACGAGCTCAGCAATCGAGGCAAATAATTTTTTTAGCTTTGGCCAGCTTTGGTCACATTTGTGGGGAGCAATTAGTTTGGTGGACATCCCACTAAAAATCACAATGTGCATCTTCACAATTTCCTTTTAAAATGTGACACCATCACGCTTAGTGGGGTATCTCCATACGCTATGTTGCTAAGGCTCTTCACATTCTCATTGAAGGATAGGGCTAGTGATTGGCTACAGCATGAAAAGCCAAACTCTTTTAGCACATGGGATGCCCTCTCTAAAGCCTTTCTGAGCAAATATTTTCCACCCAGTAGGGCTTCAAAGTTCAGGGTGGATATAACTTTATTCACTTAACAGCATGGACAATCACTGTATGAAGCCTGGGAGACATTCAAGGATCTTCAGTGCTAGTCTCTCATCGTAGTGTCCCTGGCTGGCTCTTAGTCTAAACATTCTATAATGGACTTGACCAATCACTGAAGATGTCAATAGGTGTTGTGACGGGAGGTGCACTCATGGGAAACTCCATAGAAGCGGCCAAAGCATTGTTAGAGGAGATGCCCTTTAGTAATTACCATTGGTCTAATGAGACAGCCGACTTCATTAGGAGTGCTGGCAAATATGATGTTAGTGCAGTGTATCTTCCAGCGAGCAAAGTAGATGCAGTCGCACAACGATTTGATCAACTTGGTGCTCCTATTCCTAGGAGTTATTCGAGTATGGTGTATAAGGTTTGACTTGCCTATGAGATTTGTAGCATTCAAGGACAAAGGGGTGCTGCTTATCAAACCAACTTCCAAGGAGTCGAACAAGCTAATGCCATTTAAAACTTCAACCCATGTCATCAAAACAACCGCTACTCAAATACTTACAACCCAGGATAGAGAAATCACCTAAATTTCTCCTACAGGACAACAACCCCTTGCCACCCAATGCGACTCAACCCCCAGGGTTCTAGTATAAGTTCCTTACAATCCACCTCCATGGCCTCCTCAACAAACATTTAACTTGGAGAGTCTTATGAGGAATTTCATTTAAACTCAAATTAACAATAATGAGGCTCTTAGTGAGTAGGTCAACCAGTTGAATTCTTAAGGCTAGAATTATTCTTAAGGCTTCTATATCCTAATATGCAAGAGGTTGTTAAAAAGGAGGTTATCAAATCACTTAAGGCTAGAATTATTTACACTATCTTAGATAATGATTGGGTGAATCCAGTGCAAATAGTTCCTAACAAAGGGAACTTAGCTGTCATTAAGAATGAACGTGATGAACTTATATCTACTAGGACTATCACTGGGTGGTACATGTGTATTGATTATAGAAAATTGAATAAAGCTATCCGGAAAGATCATTTTCTCCTTCCTTTTATTGATTAGATGTTAGGGAGGTTGGCAAGTCATTCTTTCAAATTGTTATCCACCTAAGTGATTAAGAGAATACCACTTTTGCTTGCCCTCATAGCACCCTTGCACACTGAAGGATGTCTTTTGAGTTATATAACACTTCTATCACCTTCCATTAAGGGATGACTACTATCTTTTCTTATTACACTGAGAGCATCATGGAATTATTTATGGGTTACTTCTAAATTTATGGAGATACCTTTGATTTGTGCTCAAATAATTTGGATGAGAAACTCCATAGATGTAAACAGGTTAACCTCATTTTGAATAGGGAAAGTGTCATTTAATGGTGCAGAAAGGCTTTTTGGGGGCATGTTGTTTCTCAAAAGGGCATTGATGTAGAGGTGATTAAGTGATTACCTCCCCATACTTCGGTAAAAGGGATTAGAAGCTTCCTCGGTCATGTGGGGTTCTACAGCCGCTTATCGCGGATTTTTCTAAGATAACCAAGTCTCTAACTCAACTCCTCACCACAGATGCCCCATTTGTGTTTACTGATGAGTATCATGAGCCATTTTACCAGTCTAAGCAGATGTTGATTTTTGCCCCTATCATCCCACTGCGTGACTGGAGTCTTCCTTTTGAAATCATATGCGATGCCATTGACCATGTTGTGGGGGCATTATTGGGGCAAAGGAAGGATAAGAAGCCTTGTATGATCTACTATGCCAGCAGAACATTGGATGTAGATCAACAAAACTACACCACTACTGAGAAGAAGATGCTTGTAATCATGTATACAATGGAGAAATTCTAACCTTATTTTGTTTACTTTGTGTACACTTACCATTATGCTCCTAAGTATCTCCTAGAGATCAAGGAGACCAAGCCTCACCTCATTCGGTGGATCTTACTCCGGAAAAAGTTTGACTTGGTGGTCAAAGATAAGGCTGGATAGTGCTATGATAGGGTTGGACGATGCTGTAAGGTCATTGTGTGCACTAACCATGAGTTTAACCGTGCACTTATACATGACAGTGCATTTTTCTAAATGCAGCACAAAAAAATTACACGAGCAACCATGGTTCAGCGTAGGACCATACGTCCTGTCTTTTTCTCTCCTTTTATTTTTAACTGTGCTCCTCCTTTTGTCTTTCTCACCCACTCTTTCTCCCTACCCTTCATACTTCTCCTCATGCACTAGCTCTATACCACGACCACCGCTCTCGCCGCCTCACTCTCGTGGACACTAGCTCGGCCAAGCCCATGGCCCACCGCCCTCTCTCCCATGACTGCAGCCACCCCATCACTACCTTCAACCCCCTATGCCTCAAACCCTCAACCTCTCACCTCTTCCACAAAACTGCCATCACCTTCCACCCTTGCCACTGTTGGGCCCTTCTCTGGCCACTCCCCATCGAAAACTCACCATCCACACTCAAATCTCTGCTCCCAATTCAACCTCCCAAACCTTAGCTACCATAACTCCCTTTGGGTGTAAAATTTGCTCGATTAGGTTTCAATTTGGGGCATTAGGTACCAATTTGGGTTAAATTGTGAGGTTTGGGAACTTGGTTTGTGAATACAAGGTTGTTTACATTCACTTGGGCTTAAACCTTCATCTCCTCCACTATAGCTCCCTAGAACAGGATGAAATCTACCACCAGCTCCACTAGCCAAGCATGACCTGCCTAAGTTAATCCTCCACTTCCTCGTGTAGCTAATAAGTATATACTTGTATTTCTTGTTAAGGATCTTGCCAAGCGTTATGATGTAATTATTAATAGGATGATTGTAGCACCTAATTATCGTAATGAACACATGCTAGCAACTTTGAATTAACTAGATAACTTATGCATCTTACTTGGTAGATTTGGTTCGTGGCATTTTGG
Organism: Pachycereus pringlei; assembly: GCA_002740445.1. Taxonomy (NCBI): domain Eukaryota; kingdom Viridiplantae; phylum Streptophyta; class Magnoliopsida; order Caryophyllales; family Cactaceae; genus Pachycereus; species Pachycereus pringlei. The sequence goes on from NCQS01075791.1 coordinate 21,778, forward strand.
CACATTGCAAGAGCTAGCCTATGAGCAGCTTGTTTAAAAATTTATGAATTCCCTTGCAATGGACTTAAACCGAAAATTTAGGAATGATCATGTGTATATTACACTTTCATTATTTAATCAAACCTTTAAGCTAAATCTTGCCTATTCAATGCCCTTTTCTAACTTTCAAACAATGGAACAAATGAACCTAAGCATGATGGGTATGATCAAGGCCATTTTTCGCACCCCATTACTTGTTCCGGCCAAAAAAATATAAGCCTAGGTCTACCAAGGCTACCGGAATTTGCAACCTCATACTCCGCTACCTCTAGCGCCTTATAGCAGA
>NCQS01075798.1:0-17004 GCA_002740445.1 Pachycereus pringlei
CAGGTCACACAACCGACACGTGACAAGGAAGGCCAAGCTGGGCTGCCGTGAACTGGGCCTCCTACGCTAGAGCTGTTCTTTCTTCTTTTGTTTCCTTTTCACTTGGTCCAATGCCATTCCTCTTTGTAAGAAACTTAAGCATTTTATTTATGCTTTCAAAAATTTCTCAATTCCTACAAAATAAACAAAAAAATCTACTAAAATTCTAATAATTTAATTATTTATTTTGAGTAAATATTAGCTAATAAAAGGGTATAAAATAACATATTTAGGTTGAACGATACCCCTATACGTAAAGTTTGCTCATGCCCGAGTAAAATAAAATCAAAAATCCTAGAAAGAGAAAATAAAATCCCAATTCTCTTTTGTACGAATCACGATTACACTTAGCATATGCAACAATCCCTTCAAATGTCTAGGTTACCCCTAGTGGATGAGTAAGGTCTCGTGAGGTTTGTAGAAGATATACTCACAAAATCTATTAAGAAAACAAACAAAAACAAAACCACAGAAAATCAAAAATCTTTTTTAAGGAGGTTTCAAAGTATATATCCAACATCAGGAAATATATGCGCACATTTCAATCAACCACATCACTCAAATAACGTAAGCATTAGATCACATATAACACAATGTATATATCAAGAAATTCTTAATCCCTACTAATGACATCTATACACAATCTTTCACCCCATTTAAGAATTATGTACAAGCTCGACTGGTAGAACCTCACTTTAGGGATAAGTGAAACACTCCTGCTTATGTTTGAGATATGATAAGGTTAACCCAATTCATCTTTGAATCATATAATCTACCATAGGCTTTCTAAGGTTCTCAATTCTCCAGCACTCAAATGCACAATGCAACATGATAATCAAGACAACTTTGCAAGAGTTGTAACAGGGCTAAGGGTTAAAAGGTTAGGAGAGGGAGAAATGATTTGGGAAATAAGAAGTTAAAAGCCGAAAAGCTAATAAGCAACTCAACACTTCCATCAACTATGACAATCACTCATCCAAAACTTGTAACAAAATAAGGCACACCCCACAAAAAAGAAGTGACCATTGGAAATGTGTATATAAAATCACTATGCATTCATGACAAACATTCTTAGTCACAGCTCTTATTCTTTTTTAATTTTTTCCCCTTTTTTTAACTTTGTTTTTCATATTTTCTTTCATTTTTTAATCTTTGCTTTTCTCTTTTTTTTCTTCATAAATAAAAATGAATGAAAGGCATGAAAGAACACATCTCATTATTCAAATGGTCACAATAAATCACCACCATATTACTAAAATCAACCACCAATTATATATGACACCCAAGAGCTACTCACCAAATATTGAAGCGTTGCTCCACTAGTCTTGGCTTAGGTATAGAAAATGTATTTAGGCCAAGAGCTAAAATGAAGGGTTCATAACAAAAATAGCGAAAGCCCAAAGGGTTAGCAAAGGGGTAACTAGTCAAATCAGGGTGGTAATTTGGCTAGGTGGCTTATAAACAAATGAATGCCTCTATCATAGTACATAATGCATATGTTAAATGTGATTCGAAAGAGAATCAAAACAAATTCTAGAGATGTAATCATGAAGAGACACACATAAAAGAAAATATAAGACTAAAAATCATGAATCAGTCTTAAGGGCTCAAAATCTCACATGTTCATCTACCAAAGTGAAGGGGCTTGCATTCAAAAATGTTAGGGGTTAAGACTGTGCATAAATATCACACTTCATACTAGGCTCTATGAAGCACACTATCTCTGTATACACTATAATACTAAGGTACAAAAGAACATAGTCAATCAGAATGCCTCATATACTTCCCAAAAACAAAACAAAAATCTTTTTGAATTTTTAAAATTATTCATTTTTTCCCTTTTTTTAAAACATAGTTTCTCCCACCCCACACCTAAATCAGATAATGTCCTCATTGAAAGTGAAAGGAAACATTAAAAAAAAAAATAAAGAGAAAAAGAAATGTACAAAAAAAAAAAGATAAGACTAAAAACTAAAGAAAAATTGAAGACTCTAAAACTCAAATATAGAAGCATATACACAAAAGAGAAGTGAAAGAAAAAGCAGCCAAATATACAAAAAGATAATAAAAGAAAAATAAGAAAAGGAGAAAGGAGGGAAGGAGATTCCAATCAACCCAGGCCGGGTGCTGGATAGGTCTAAGCTAACTCGGTAACATTTCAATCCTCAGAAATCAGCTCATGAAGTATCAAACACTCCATATCTTCTATGCTTGGCAGCTCCAAAAACTAGTTTAACCTCTAGCCATTTAGCTTAAACTTGGCACCACTCACAGGGTACTGTATTTGGGCTACACCATACGAAAAAACATGTGAAACAATATATGGACGCATCTAGCAGGATCTCACTTTCCCTAAAAAAAATGTGAAGCTTAGAATCACATTAGAGCATTTTCACTCTTGGGATAAATTCTTCCTAAGAATATATCTACCATGAAATGACTTAGTCTCTTTGTAAGATCAAGTACTCTTATACGCTTTAGCTCTAGTCTCTTTGAACTTACTTAGTTGCAGTCTCCTCTTCTCTCCTCACTAGCCTAAGTCAAGTCATACTTAAGCATCTTGATGGCCCACCAAGCTCTATGCTCAATCCTAACAGGGAGATGCCAAAGCTTACCATAGACAACCCTATAAAGTGACATACTTAAGGGAGTCCTGAAGCCATTCTATAAGCCCATAAAGCATCTACAAGCTTATCGGCACAATCTTTTCTATTCCTACTCACAGTCTTCTCTAGATTCTGCTTAATCTACCTCAACCTGGCCACTCGTTTGGGTATGACATGGGGTAGCAAGTCCATGGACTATAAAGTACCTCATCAATAAGGCATCAAAAGGCCTATTAGAAAAGTGGGTACTCTAGTCACTAGTAATAGCTCAGGGCATGCTAACTCTAGCAAAAATATTCTCCCTAAGACACTTCACAACTACTTTAGCATCATTGGTCCTAGTAGGGATGACCTCTACCTACTTAGAAACATAGTCTATTGATAAAATCCAATTTTAATTAATTCCATATCCCCTTTTTGGCTTATTTCCCCTAATTTTGCTTTGATTTAGAGAGATTTGATGAAGTTTTATCTCCTTTAAGGTCGTTGACTTGTTTTAATCCCTGTTTGACTTTGTACAGGTGTTTTTTTAGGCTATTCAAGAAAGATGGGAGGCTAATACATTTGGAAAAAGGCAATACAAGAATAAAGATGGTCACACAAAAGCCCAAGGGGAGCAAGAGCGCAAGAAAAAGTGGGGGTTTAAGGGCACAGGACAAGTGATGGCCGTTGCATAGTCGACAGCTTGCCGTTGCCTGTCTGCAGAAGCAACCCCTAGTTCCAGGAGGTGGTGACGGCAAGCTGTCGCCAGGTCCCTACCAGGCCGTTGTCAGGGAGATTCTCATTGCACTTTCCCCGATTTTTATGCCTATAAATACCCTGTTTTGCGTAATTTGGGGATTATGCTTAATTCCTCTTGTAAAAAGAACTTAAAACACTTTCTAGTTTTATGTTTAAGGTAAGATAGGAATCTTGGGTTATTGTTGATTAAAGACCTTGAAGACTTTCATCATGCATTCCCTTAATCTAAGTTTGTTGTTCTTTTTCTCACTTTTCCCCTTTATTTACTTTCTGCTTAACTTATTTGATCATACTTATTTGTGATTGTTAGATTGTTACAATGTTGATTAGTGAGTAGTTTTCGTCAACTTGGGTTTGGGATTAGGAGCTAGGATGACATAATAAGTTTGGTATGATCTTATCATGTTTTAATTTCTAAGTTATCTAGGGGTCTCATCCTCTAACCACCAAGCATTCGATGAAATGCCCGAAAGGACATTCCATCCAATACTTGGGGTGAATAATCACACTGAGATGTGAATACCACCTTATATGGATAGAAGAAGAGAGAGCAAGCCTTAGTATGAAAATAACCCAAGGTCTTGTTAGGTGCAAGTTGGTCATCTTCAACCTTAATCTTCAAACCCCCATGAAAATAGGTGAGATTGTAGATTAAGGTTACCGTTACTCTCTGAAAAGACGTTCTGGTGGTCCTAAATGAGCCAATCACCCACTTATGATCACTGGTAGATTAAGCCAAGTTTGGGAACCCATGTCTAGCATGAATAAGTAGCCACTAGTGACTAATCCTCGATCCAAGTCCTTCTCCCATTGAATTTCAAACAATGATTTCAGCTAGTCTTTGCTTCTTTCTCTCTCGAACTTGCTCTTCACGTCTTTAGATTCAACCTAATTACTAAGTTAGGTATCCTAAAGTCTTGTTCTCAGTGGATGACACCCCAAGTACACGATGATAAACCATTCCACTTACGGCATAAATTTAAGGCTTATTTCCAAACGAACAAGTTTTAGTGCCATTGTTGGGGAACAAGATTCTTTAGGTATCATAACTAGAAGTGTGGTTGGAGGCCAGAGTTTTATTTTTATTTTGATAAATTTTTGCTATTCTTCCTTGAGTCCGCTTATCTCTTTTGGTAGTACTTGTTATTACATGCGCAGAAGAAGCCGAAGTTCGGGTGATTTGATCCCCTTTGATCCCGAGATCGAAGCTACTTTTTAGGCTCACCAACGATGTGTAAGAAACAAGAGTCGGGAAGGAAGGCAGCCTCAAGAGACCAACATGGATCCAGTAACAACCCCTTTGCGGGACTTTGCAATGCCAGATCCAGATGCCATTCTGTCTAGCATCATGAGACCTCTCGATGAGGCCAACAATTTTCAGTTCAACCCCGCGTTCATCACCTTGTTTTAATAGGACTAATTTGGAGGATACCCAATAGAGAACCTCCAATAACCACATTGCTTCTTTCTTGCAGAAGTGTGATATGATCAAGATGAATGGGGTCGCTAATGATGCCATCTAGTTAAGGCTATTTCCTTTCTCCCCGAAGAACAAGGCCATGTCTTGGCTTTTTAAACTCAAACGCCAATTCATTCACTACTTGGGATGGTCTCTCCAAGGCGTTCTTGCGCATGTATTTCGCTCCTAGGAAGATCACCGATCTCCGGAATGATATCACCTTTTTCTCTCAATTGGAAGGTGAATCTCTTTATGAAGGACGAGAGTGGTTCAAAGAGCTCCAACGGGAATGCCCCCATCATGTCATTCCAAATTGGTTGTTGGTGCAAATGTTCTATAATGGCCTTCAACAACCGATGAAGATCTCTATTGATGCGACCGCCAGAGGTGCTCTTATGGCCAAACACATCAATGAAGCCAAGCAACTACTTGAAGATATGGCATCCAAAAACTATCATTGGGCAAGTGAATGGGGCCACCCCAAAAGAGGAGGATAGCCTGTTATTGATACCTTTACTATGCTTGCAAGCAAGGTTGACAGACTTTTCCAAAAGGTAGGTCAAGTTCAACCTACTCCTTCTCATAGTGGCACCTTAGTGGGTCATTTGGGCGAGTAAGTGTTTGTGAAGTGTGTGAAATTCAAGGGCATAGTGGGAGTGAGTGTTATCTTGACCATTCATTTCAAGATGCCACTATTGAATAAGCTAATGCCTTCCATAGCTTCAACAATAGACCTCAAAATGACTCCTACTCCAATACCTTCAATCTGGGTTGGAGACACCACTCAAATTTCTCCTATAGAAATCCAAACCCGCCTCCTCACTATCCCTCACAAAATCATCCTAATCCTCTCAGTTTTCAACACCATCCTCCTTAATTCCAACCTCCTTAACCTCCACCTCAAAAGTCCAACTTGGAAAGCTTGATGGAGCAGTTCATTTAAACTCAAACTAAGACAAATGAGGCTCTTGGCGAGTCTATAAGCCAACTTAATGCTAAGTTTAAGAGCATGTCTACACAGTAGAAGATGATGAAGACTTAATTGGCTCAAATTGCCCAACAAGTAAACCACCTATCTTGACCTTAAAGGCACCTTCTGGGCTACTCAGAAGCAAACCCCAAGGGGTACATGAATGCCATCACCTTAAGGAATGGAAAGAAACTTGAAGAATTAAAAGGAACTCACGGGGAGGGGGAAGAAGGTTTGCTCAAAGATAAGGGCAAAGAAATGTTAGAAGAAAATGGTCATTTGGTCCCGAAAAATGAAGAGCAAAACAAGGATAAGGAGACCACAAAGCCTAATCTGGGTATCTGTATAGGCCACCGGCTCCTTTCCCTCAAAGGCTTGCCAAGGCCAAACTTGAGACCAAGTTTGGGAAATTTCTAGAGGCACTTAAGAAATTATAAATCAATATCCCATTCTTGTACGCCATCTCTATGATACCTTCTTATGCTAAGTTTCTAAACGAGATGCTTTCTAACAAAATAAAACTTCAAGAAAATGTCATGGTTTCCCTCATAGAGGAGTGTAGTGTCATCCTCTAAAACAAGCTCCCACCTAAGCTTAAAGATCTGAGGAGCTTCTCTATTCCTTATACCATTGGGGACATCACCATAAGCTGAGCATTATGTGACCTTGAGGCAAGTATGAGTCTTATGCCCCACTCAATATGCAAGACACTCTAAGTAGGGGAACTCAAGCCCATCAAAATATCGATACAACTTGCGGATCATTCTATTAAGTACGCTATTAGAGTTCTAGAGGATGTGCCCCTTCAAGTCAGAAAATTTTTCATCCCTTGCTACTTTTTTGTTATGAAAATGGAGGAAGAGACCCAAATACCTATCATCTTAGGGTGCTCTTTCCTAGCCACAGCTAGTGCAATGATGGATGTCAAGAATGAAAGGATGTTCCTATAAGTTGGCGAAGAGAAGCTTGAATTCAATCTTTCATGGGCTATAGCTTCTCCCTCCCTAGAGGATGCACGCTACCGAGTTGATGTGCTTAAAACGGTAGTACTTGAGGAGGGAACTATGAGCACACCCTTAGACCCTCTTGAGGCGTGCTTGATTGTCACTTGTGGTAATAGGGCTGGCCCTCATTCGGATGAAGAAAAAGAGGTCTATGTGAAGATCCTCAACTCGGCCCAACCATACCTCCCTAGACGCCAATCAAGGGAGGCTCTCAATGTGGAGGTTTGATCCTCCAATGAAGACAAGAAGGGTAATCCTAGGGTGGAATTGAAGCCCCTACCTTCTCATCTAAAGTATGAATTTCTTGGTCTAGGTCGTTACTCAGCTTAATGGCACCCAAATTGAGAAATTATTGTGTATGCTTCAAAACATAGATGCGCTATTGGATATAGTATTGATGATATCAAGGGGATTAGCCCTTCATTTTGTATGCCTTGAATTCTTATTTATGATGGGCATAGACCCTCTAGACAACCCCAATGTCGTCTGAATCCCAATATGCAAGAGGTTGTTAAGAAGAAGGTTGTAAGCCACTTAATGCCAGAATCATCTATCTAATTTTGGATAATGATTCGGTTAGCCTGATGTAAATAGTTCCTAAGAAAGAGGGTGTAATCAAGAATGAATGAGATGAGCTCATATCTAGGAGAATAGTTCCATCATGTTCCATTGTCATGATTTAGCTAATGGAGGGCATGTAATTGTTGATAAGATGCGGCCAAAATCCTCCAAGCCAGTTTTTATTGGCCCACCTTTTTCAAGAATACACATAAACATGTTTGGGCTTGTGATCTATGTGAAAGGATCGGGAATTTGTTTAGGCAAAATAAAATTCCCCTAAACTATATACTTGAAGTCAAAGTCCTTGATGTATGGGGGATGGATTTCACGGGGCCCTTCCTATCCTCCCGGGGCAATAAGTATATCTTGGTCACCGTCGAGTATGTCTCTAAGTAGGTTGAGGCCATTGTTAGCCCACCAATGACTCCCGAGTGATAGTTTAACTCTTTAAGAAAGTAATCCTCCCTCATTTTGGAGTCCCCCGGGTCTTCATTAGTGACAATGGTGCTCATTTCATTGAGAAGAAACTTGAAACTTTATTGAAAAAGTATGGGGTGCATCATAAATGCGAGCTTGGGTACCTCCCTAAACGAGTGACAAAGTAGAGATCTCTAACCAGGAAATCAAGATCATTTTGGAAAAATAGTTGTAAGGTCAAGAAAAGATTAGGCAGACAAACTTAATAATGCTCTATGGTTCTACCGTATGGTTTTTAACACTCCTATTGCCACTATGCCATTTCGGTTGATTTATGATAAGTCATGTCACCTCCCCATCGAGTTAGAGCACAAGGCCTCGTGGGCCATCAAGTTCCTTAATTTTGATTTAAAGGACGCCAGAGAAAAGAGGTTACTTTAATTGAATGAACTTGAAGATATCCGCTTCGATGGTTATGAAAGTTCAAAGATTTATAAGGAGAGGATGAAAAGGTGGCATGACAAGCATATCCAACAGAGGGAGTTTCGAGTTGGTGATTTTGTTCTCCTCTTCAACTCAAGGTTGAATGTATTGTCGGGTAAAATCCATTTGAGGTGCGACGGCTCTGGCGACAGCCATCCTCAACTCGAGAGCTCTTTGTTTTCTCCTTATTTCTTTCCTCTTCTTCATTTCTCCTTCAATGTCCCTCACCCATATAACTTTCTCTCTCTAAAACCTCTTCCAAGCTCAACCACCATCCTCAAATTCACCACTCCCCCACTCAATTTTCTACCATTTTCTTCACTTTTTTCACCTTTTCTTACTCATTCTTCTATTAAAAAAAAAAAACACCTTCTCTCTTCATAATCACTGAAATCTTCAGCACTCAATCCATAACCCCAAATTTCACATTTTCAAAATTCGGCCACTTGGAGTGTTTTCTGGCCTCTCCCTTGCCAGAATTTGTTTCCCCTCCCTCCAAGTTTCTATTTGACTACCCCTTTGCACCATGCCTTCACCACTTTCTCTCTCTTCAACTTTCTACCTCCATTGAAGAAGCTCTTGAGCTTGAGGAGAGAAAGTTTCATCTTTGAGGTCTAGTTGATACATTTTGGTGCTCTCTAGTGGATATCTCCATTGCTCACCTGGATTGCTAGGTTTCGAAGTATTGAAGTGGTTTAACTAATTGGAGTTTGAGGGAATTTTGGGCTTGCTTCAACCATGGGAAAGAAGGCAACAACATTCAGGCCTTCATCCTCTGGCACCTCCATACAAGCTAAGACAGTCGCGTCTACAGTTACTGCAAATGTGCCTCCAATCCCGACCCCCGAGGTAACTGCCCTACTCCTCCTTTTGTTATTAACAGATATGAACTCTAATTTGTTGATCAAGAGCACCTTAATCATTATGATTTCGTTGCTTGTGGATGATCACTGAGCCTAAGTATACTGATTTTAGCTTGTTGGGCGTCTTAGTTTGTTAGAGAGCTTAAATGAATTGCTTTAGGTTTCCAAGTGGGTTGATTACATGAAAATGGATACACTCGCATGTGGGAGATTATGATGGGAGTTTATGGGTTCTATCAAGGTTACTTAGAGCACCATGTATCAAAATCAACCTGTTCAAATTTCGGCTTGTCTATAGGACATTTGACACTAACTTAGCAGAGTATAATTACTGCTTGAAGCTCCCACATGGTGATGTTTGGTCCCCCACGCATGAAAATTTCGCTGAATAAGATTTTTGGATTAAAATCACTTGTGATAAGCATTCACAAGTGAAGGACAATTCTAAGAGTTACGTAGCCTATAGTGCTAGTGGCTCTAAGACCACTTTTATTTACAACCGCACTCTCTGATATCTTCACTGACTCTTAGCCATACTATCTTCACAAGGCACAAGAGACTAAGCAAAGCCCGATTGAGTGAATTTTTTCTCTTATGGTGTATCCTCAATGATGAAAGTTTTGATACGGGGGCTTTCATCCTCCGTTAGTTGGTCTCTCAGGCTTCCGCTCCTAAATCCCCTATTGCTTGTGGCATAGTTATTTGGGCTATTGCATATACTTGGGATTTGGAGCCTCTAATGCAGCAGTTGACTCCATCGTTCCAAGGGGGCAGCTAGATTTAGCCACTTGTATTAACACAGAGATATTTAAAATTGAGGGCGGTTATGTTTTTGTCAACCACCATGACACACTTCTTTTCACCTCTTGAAGCCCAATAAAACCACTTGTTTTCGACCATTCCAATTGAGTGTATGATGATGACATTGATGTGGAAACTAATGAAGATGAACCTCCACCCCAAGGAGGGAATGCCGGTGGAGGTGAGGGAAATGTCGGGAGTTCCGGGGCCTAGGCCGTCCCACCCAAGGAGGAGTGGTGACCTCCCTTTTATTAGGAGCTGCACTGAGGTGGGCTCCTTGGACTTTAATAAAGCCCGTTTCTACTATTACTTAGATGACCACTTCTCTCACCTCAACTTAAGGCTTGATGCGATTGATGAGCATTAACAGCAACACGCTCAAGATCAACAAGAGTTGCCCCATTAGCAAATGGAGTTTGATCGCTGGCAGCAAAACTTTGAGCACCATGTCTACTACACATACGAAGCGCCACAGTTGGCCTTACCCTCAATCCGATTGGAGGCCTAGTGGCCCCTGACCCTTATTGATGGTTTGTAAGTTTTGCCCCTTCCCTTCCCTTTGCTCTCTTTTGATGATTATACATTGGGGACAATATATCTCAAGCATGGAGGGGGTTGAGCTAGTATGCTCATGTGTTAGGGGGATCATGTGATGCGAGAGTCTTTGGTCTTGGAATAGGTTTTCCTTGTTATCAGTGAGGGGGCACTTCTTGGGGTTATGATGATTAATGAGTTGGTTAGTTTGGTTGGTTGTATGATTGGTGAAAAGTTATGGCCTTAGGCTTATCACCTTTCTCCTCACTCACAGCTCTATTTGCCTCACCACCCTCATTAAGCTCTATAACCTTAGAATCGTTTAATCTTCCTTTCAAGGTAACACAGTTACACTGCTCATGGGGATTAGGTTCAGGCTTATTAGGAACTTTACTTGGGGGTCTAGATGAAGAGGTAGCTTGTTGGGCAATTTGAGCTTCCAACATCTTACTATGAGTGGTAAGCAGATCAACCATGGAGACTAATTGCTTAATGTACTAATCTTACTTTTTTTGTACCAAAAGTATACTCTCCATCATGGTCTCTAAATTGGATTTTTGAGATGCTTGTTGAGGGTAAGGTGGTCTTTGAATTCCAGGGGGTGGTCTAAAATTCCTTTGAGGCATGGAGGGCATTAGACCTATACAAGAAATTAGGATGATTACTCTAACCAGGATTATATGTGCTAGAGAATGGGTCATTCGTCAGTGTAGGGTTATAAATGTTGCGTCTATTGACATAGTTGACTTAGTCACTAGCATCTTGAGTAAATTAGCTCCTGACTTGACAATTCATAGTCAAATAATCAATAGATCCATATTCTTCATATGATGGGGATCGGGTACTTAAACTAGTAGAATTAACATTCAATCATTCTAACCTTTGAGACATGGCATCTACTTTAGTAGAGAGTATAGAAATAGCATCAAGTGCTAACTTACCTTCAACCCTCTTGGGTTGGCTTCTCTTACTGGACCACTAGTAGCTATTAAGCACCATCTCCTCAATAAGGTTGTAAGCCTCATCTTCTGTCTTGTTCATAAGAGTGCCACCGACCGCCGCATCTATAGCAGACCTTATCGGTTGCGTGACTCCATTATAAAAGGCTTGCACTATCATCCACTGTTGGAGCCCATGATATTGACTTAGCCTCAATGGGTCCTTGAATCACTCCCAAGCCTCATAAGGTGACTCATCTTCCCTTTGAGTGAAGGTAGTGATTTGGTTTCTTAGACTTGCTGTTTTTCTTGGAGAAAAGAATTTTGCAAGAAAAACCTTCATGAGCTCATCCTATGTTGTGATGCATCCGGGAGACAAAGAATGAAGCCACGCTCCCGCCTTGTCCCTAAGTGAAAAGGGAAATAGCCGTAATCGAATGGCATTGGAAGAAACATTGTTGAACTTCAATGTGTCATACACCTATATGCATACGGGGAGGTTAAGTTGAGATCTTCTAGTAGGGGGCCTCCAAATTGGGGCTGTTGCACTATAAAAATAAGAGCAAGCTTGAGCATAAATTTTTTGACTTCCACATGTGGTCGAGCAATGCTAGAGGCAATGCCTTGAACTCCTAGGGTGATAAAATCCCAAAACGTTCTTCTTTGGTCACCTCCTCCTCCAGCCGTTGTTGAAGAGGCTTCTTGAGCTTTGACTCTTTACTCATCTAACTTTAATTTCTTTCTCCTATAGTGAAAAGTCCTTTATATTTCTAAATTGAATTAAAAAGGAAAGGGACTTCATATATAAGCGGAGAAATCCTACAAAGATCACCGAAAAAGACTCTGCCAACACAAATCAATAAATTACAAAGAAAAAGAAAAGCACATAAAAAAATGCTTAGTCAATCTATAAAGGCAAACTTAATATCCACAAATTGGTCCTAGGTAACGACGCCAAAAACTTAACACTGCCACAAGCACATGGGTGTTATAGTTCATTGTTGATATCGTTCCCATAGAGATCAAGTGTAATCTATTGAGTTTTGACCTGTAACGAAAGGCTAAGAAAACAAGTTCCAGTGGGTTGTTTGAATTACGCAATAAGCTAACCGGGAAATTCAATTGAATTAAAATATCTAGGGAATTTTTTCGCCCAGTAAAGAGTTGGATCAATGGATTAAATCATGCACTTAACTTAGATTGGATGAATAAAAGGAGTGCAATCGATCTAAAATCCAACCTTTTCTTTTGAAATAAATTGAATTGCCTAAACTAGTGCAATTGACATTCTTTTAAATGCCATTGTTTTAGTTTAAGTTGTAGGTTTTTGATTAGCTAAACTTTCCTCTTACTAAGCAAATCTCTTTCAAGTGTTGCTAAATTAAGTCCCATCTTGTCAGTCAAATGGAAAGTTTCTTCTTTGGTATTTCACTCAACTATCTAGCATAAAGCAAATTTGGCCAAAATTTACTCACAATACTTCAATCACAAGGTAGAATTCAATCATCCCAACACAAAATAAGCACAAGTAATGAAGATTAAGAATCTAACATCAATACTTTGTCTAACAAATCCATAGATTAAGTAAACTACTTACTTATGTTCAAAATTAACAACAATCTAAAACAAAAGTTCAAGAAAAATACTAAAGGAGAGAAGACTTAGTGACAATGGTGATTCCCTAATGTCCCATTCTTCAAACCTCCAAAGCCAAAGCTTTTCTTCAATTTCTTCTCTTACTCTAAAAAATACAAACTAAGAATCTTAATTCTAATAAAAAATAGGAGAGAGATGAGCGTAGTGAGATCAGTTCTTCCCTTTTCTATAGTCGAACAACCCCTTTTAGGCTTGAAACCAAGCATCCTCAGCCACAAGATATAGGAAGATGAATAGGGAAGTAGTTTTAGGTTCACCACGGACATGACCTCCAGCCACGAAGCGTCCATGGTTACCTCTATCTCGAAATTCTTTGACTCTTCCTTTCCTTCATAGGATGGTGACTTGGGATCATCCGTAGGGAGTCAAATCATACTCAATTGGGGGTTAAAGTCAGGGCAAAAAGGTCTAAAAACACATAAAAGAATCATACCCAAGTGTAGAACAGGAATAAGAGTGTAGATTATAACAGAAAGTTCATAAATCTCCCTAAACATGCAACAAAATGACCTCAAAATGAAGTAAACTCTAAGCACCTATCAGTATGCCTATGTGTAAATTTTAAATCACCATGTAGGAATCACAGCCAAAGAGTGTGAAAAATAATTTTAAATATTTTGTTGGAACCAATGACCTTGATCTATAGTATCCAAAAGTTGATGAGTTTGATCTCATAGGATACTGTGATGCTGATTATGTAGGTCATAAAGTGCATAGGGAGAGTATTTTGGGCACTTAACAGTTACTTAGATACACCTTGTTTTGATGGCATTCATAAAAGTACAATTCAATGACCTTATTAACAGCTAAAGTTTAATAACTTATGAGACCTTGTTATGCAAAAATCCTACACATTAGTAAGTAAATAATGGACCGTCGACTAGACTATGAGAAGGCTCCTTTTATATGTGACAATAGGAAGTTCATAAACATCACCAAAAATCCATTGTAGCACTCAAAGACTAAACAAATTGATGTGAGAAATCATTTCATTGAAAGATCTGATGAAGCAAGGTGATACTTTCGGGACTTTATGCCAACTAAATTATTTTTGGTTGATACATTTACTACACCTCTCGGAGAAGAACAACCCTATTTCAGAACAAAAGAATTAGGAATAACTGGAGAAGGTGTATGAATTGAGGAAGATAAATCACTCTTACTATTTTTGACATGATTGCACACTCATGTAATTGAATTTAAGTGAGTGAGTTTCCTTTAAGGAGTCTGAATTATTTTAGCGCATTAAGTCAATTTTTTAAGAATCAAAGTGGGCAAATATTTTGGGTGGATGTAGACTAATCAATGGTCTTACGTTTACCTAAAGCTATTTTTAAGTGAAATTAGTTTTGCAAAATTCAAGTCCTTTTAAATGATTTCATAGATTTCATTTTGAAAAATTTCCCTCTTTTCTACTCTTTCTACTAAAAGTTCCCCTTTACTTTTAGCTATCTCTCCTAATCAATGGCTTTAATGAATTCCTCTTTTATCTCCTATCCTGTTAACTACCCCTGAATGTCATCGAATTAAAATTGCTCTAGTGCCCTCGTTTTCACTGTGCACCACTTTCGCAATCAAATTTCTCTAACCTCCAAAAACCTTAAACCTACATCCTCAAATTCTTCAGCCTCCAACCACACCCTTAAAGTGGAAGATTTTATCTAAATTTCACACAAGTGTGGTGAAGCACACTAAGAATGCCAAAAAGAAGAATTTAAGCCTACCTCCTCAATAGGCCGACGATTTCATCAAAGTGGAGGAATTGAACAATGGTGAGCAAGTCGATATAATGGAGGAAACGGAAGTGGATCAAAGGGTGCTAAGTTATTCCTCTAAAATTTCATTAGGCTAGTTCTCTAATTCTAGTGCTAGCTTTTGTGAGACCATACAGAATCATGAAATGGTTGCATTTTAATTGTACGATAACAACTTTCAGTATGGATCCCGCTTTTATGGGGTCTGGGCAGATCTAGATACGGGTAGTCTTAACTCTATAAACATCTTTGTCCGAAGAGATGCCAATTCCTAAAGATGCACATATAAGAAATTTTTAGAAAATTTTGGAATTGAAACCTTCGATAGATGATAGGTGATGTAGCATAAAAGATAAAATAGCATAGGAGATGTAAGTACTGTGACTCAATCAAATCAGAGGTGGGATAATAAGAACTCAGTTTAGACAATGGTACTACTAGCACACAAAAAATATGACAAACAAAAGAAGAAATAATGGGTTGAGAACCATTCACTGAAAGTCTGGTAGCTCACTTCCCTCCTTATTTCCCCTTTCTAGGTTCTGAATAGGTCGGTATGGAGTCATTTTGGGATGACCCACTATAGCTACTTCGAGTTGCACTCACATGCATGCTACAAGATTTTTGATGCGACTTTGTTAGCTATGTAAATAGATAAGTCTATTTGTAAAACTTGTAAGTATAAAAATTGGCTCTGCCTATGTTTTTCCCCAGGTCTCATGTACTTTTAATTTTCATACCTATTGTAAACTGGCCTAAATCTAAGTAACTCGAGTGTGTAACCCAAGGTGTTGGCTGAGTTGGCAAGTGTTTAATTCGCTCAGACTTCCACGTGTCATTAGCTCAAGTTGAGCTTTTTAATTTGCTGCAGTTTTAAGTAGAACTCTAGCAGTTTTGTTCCTGAACACTCAAACTCACCATGAGCTATGCTTTGAAAATTATCAAACCACTTTACTAAGTCCTTCAAAGCCACATGGGCTTCCTTAAGCCCTAGTGATGTGACGACCTTCCCAGGGGTGGAGGTGTTACATTTGGTGGTATCGGAGCCATAGGTTTGCATTGTGCTTCCAATATTATGACAAGTGTGTGAAATGTGTGAAATATGTGTGCGCTTAGGTATACTTGTGTGCTATTACTATATATATTAGGTTATATGCTCACTTTTGCAGCCTCGGTGTAGGATGGTGCTCCACATCACCTATTTTGTTTACCATCCCTTCTGGTGGGCTGCGTGGAATGTAGTACTTTTCTTAAGAGCCCTAGAATTCAGTAACTGATGGGAACCACTCATGGTCCCCCAGAACTATTGGGTGGTGAAGTTCATCTGTAAAATTCCTATGACAGGTAGGTGGAGAGAAGTGGCTATCACCCTCTGGAAGTGGAGTTTACATGTTGGACCATTTGCTCCTTTTACTTACCGGGACTTGGTAGATTTTTTGCAAATGGCCGAAAATCAGGCGGACCACCTAGGGAACACCCTGTTGCACTGGTACATTGTTGTCAGCCAGCTTGTGCATAACACATGCACCTAATGCACAAAAAACCAGCGCCTCTTGAACACTATGGCTAAAAGGACCCCGGTAGACCACCACTAGATGAGAACACTCTTTGCGAAGGTATCCCAAGCTGAACACTATCAGCGAGTCAGCACAATGTGGGTATGCTGGGTAGACACTTATAGGATGGTTTATCCTCGAGGCTGGCAAGCCGCAATGCTTAGGATGAGGGAACTTGTGGATGAGGAGTATAACATTGAGTACCCTAATACTCTGAGATTAGAATAACTGTTGGCCCCAAACCCTAAAGAATCTGATAGCTCTGGTGATTCTATGATTGAGGATCCTCCTAACGACAACTCCTCGGACGAGGAATGAAGTAGACTGATGTCAACTAAGCTTTACAGATGTTGTAATGTACACGAATAAGGTTATTGCATGTATTTCATTATCGTTTTTTAAAAGAATTGGAATAGTAGGCGGTTTTTCATGCGACTTTTAAGTTACAAAGCCTGTTTTAAAACAAATTAGAAGCATATGAGTTGCTCATCAGGGTTCTATATGTAAAAAAATCATATATTTGCATGTGTGTGTGTGTATATATATATATATATATGTGTGTGTGTGTGTATGCGTGTATATGTACATATATATAAATATATATATACAAATACACATATAT
>NCQS01075804.1:1720-12184 GCA_002740445.1 Pachycereus pringlei
ATTTTTGGGGCAGAGTTTTTAAACTATGAAGGCAATGCCTTCAACCTTGTAGACTTCATATCATTTTCGTAATGGTTTTTCTTGTTCGGAGATATAAGATAGATTAATTCCAGTTCCATGAGAAATGGAAAGTAGTGGATAAACAAACTATCAGGTGACTTTAATTTCCGTTACTAATAGCTTGTCTCTGTCATTTTCTATCTCCCTCTCCCTCTTCCTTTCCCGCCCCTTCCTTCCCCCAACAAATGATGTCTAAGGGGAAGATTATGGTGACAATCGTCGCCTCTTTAATTGTAAAAGGCATCGCGATGTAAATAAAGAATCAGAAGGGGACACTTTTCCGCATCATTATCACTCTTAACAGACCAAAATACAGCTGCACTTCAAATTACAATCCATCTTTTGTGCAACACTTGGCGGCAACTTTTTTCTTCTTCTTAGTTGTTCAGAAGATAAGGTCCAAGGATTGAGCATTATTTTGAGTTTCAACTTAATATTAAAAAAGCATATCACTAAGCATATCACATTATTGATTTCATATAAAAAAATTAATAGATTTCAGCGTTGAGGTTAAAATTTGATTGTACATGTAGGTCTTATTCCTTCTCAATTCCGTCCTTTATATGTGTTCAATTTTTATGAGATTTTTCCGATCTTTCCATTCATGAAATTCAAACGGTTGGAATTAACCTATATATCTATATCAAATAGCCCATGCATAATGAAAAGAGTAAATTAAGCAATAATTGCAATCATGTGTATGGAGTGGCATGGTCACGTTGGTCAATCAACAAAAGCTAACATACATTGGTGCGCAGACTGATTATGCGCTCCATGTCAATGCGAAAAGATAGCTTTATGGCTTGAAGAATTAAGGAAGCAGCCTTTTTTTTTTTTTTTTGGTTGTTGCTTGGGTATGCTGTTCCCGCCCTTTTTAGTTGAAAATCACTGCAACTTCACACATTAGGGAACAACTGTCATTAGAAAAAGAAGGCCACCTATTTTCATAGTGCTACTGCTGGTGAGTCAATTAGGTCTCCCCTTTTGAGGAATCAGTCTTTATCATCTCCATAATTCTGCACAATTCCATCAATCTTTCCATTTTCCTTATTCTTCCTTTCCATCCCCACCATTTCATCTAATCTAATCTAATCTAATCTAATCAAAAGGAGGAAATTAAAAGGTTGGAAAGTCCTAATTAAAAACTAATTAAAAAGGCATTATAACCCATTAATAATCCAAGAAATAATCATGATCATGATTGCATAATTGTCTAGTCAAGGGGAGGGGGATGGACTGGAATGGAGATGGCACCCATTGACTGCCAAATTTCCTAAGTGAGGGTCCCATTTTGATTGGATTGTGTAAGGACAACCACAGATTAAATTATCACCAGTCAGCCATCTGTGGTTAATTGCGACCTGTTTGGACAATGACTTTCTACAATAATACATACATACATTGCTTTAAAATAGAATTGAAATAATTGCGCGGCCTTCAATTTTGTTTTCTTTGGCGAGATGTGTGTAATGCCCTCCAGCTCCATTGCAATCTGCAATCACCGCACAGATTATAAGAAAAGATGGCGGGTTAAGACTTCAGCGTAAAAGGCCAACGCAAAGGTCAAAAGTTGTCGAAATTTTGTAGAAAAATCTTACATGGACAAATTCAGTTGATTTGCTGATTTTCATCTATCTCAATAAATAATTTCTTGAAAAGATTACATACTAATTGAGAGCTATGTATTTTTTAAAAATTACAAGGCTACTTTATAAATCAGTAGCAAATAATAAGCAGTGAAGGGTCACGAGTCACGTATATGGACTTTTGTGGAAATGTAAATAATTAAAGTGTAGATTAGAATGATAGCCTTGTGTTTTTTGTGCCATATATGGACTGGGAAAGAAAAGCACGAGTGAACATTTGAAGAGATGGAATCTTCTTTTTCAACGTATGCCTTACGATCAATCCTTAACTTAGAACATAGATAGCCTCGATGAAAATCATCTTGAATTATTGGCATTTTATGACAAGTATACAAGAGTGATGATGGATCATGAGTCACATTTTTATATATAAAACAATAGTAAGCGGGACCAACTACAGTAGGAAGGATTCAATAGGCCATAGGTTTAGGAAGAGAAATAATCTACTCAGGGCTCATGTCGGAAATCCGATATCACCCCCTTTACCTTTGAAATAATTGACGAATAACGATTCCACCATGTTTGAATTAACCAAGATTGGGAGGGATGGCGGGGAATAGATAATATCAATTAGACAACTACCTCATCGGTCTCATGACACATGAGTCCAATCTCCTAATACATATTAAATACAAGGGAAACGAAAGCACCAAAAAGAAAAAAGGAAAAAGAAAAAAAATGATGAGGAGGCTTATGCGTTTCGTTTTGATGGGCTCTATAAATTGCTTTTAGAATGAACAAATATGTACAGACTGCCCCCAAAAGCCAACTGAAGACGGAGGGCAGCTTGGTTTTAGTTTCGAGTGTCAAAGAAAGATCGCTAGAGAGCTTGTGAATGGGTGTGTGGGCGATTCTCCCTTTAATCAGCCTCCTCGCAACATCATCAGCAGACGCCAACTTAGAAGGAGATGCGCTCTATGCATTGAAGACAGCAGTGGTGGACCCAGGAAATGTTTTAGAGAGCTGGGATCCGACCCTTGTTGATCCTTGTACCTGGTTCCATGTTACCTGTGACGCTCAAAATCGGGTCACCCGCCTGTAACTCGCTTTTCTAATCTCGATCTCTATGGCTTGTTGATTGTATATTGTTGCATATCTTCATGGCTTTTAATTTGGTTCCTTTTAAAAATGTTTGATGGCATGGCAGGGATCTTGGCAACGCAAATCTATCAGGAAAATTAGTTCCAGAGCTGGGAAAGCTTCAACAACTTCAATATTTGTAGGTCAACAATCTCAGTGCTATAGCTATTAACCAACCCTTCCTTTACATAATAATCGATGTTGGCTGCTCAATGTTGATGTCAGGGAACTGTACATGAACAACTTTGGGGGGCATATACCAAAGGAGCTTGGTGGTCTCAAGAGCCTTGTGAGCTTAGACCTCTTCAGCAACAATCTCACGGGTCATATTCCTTCTTCCCTCTCCAAGCTCTCCAATCTCAAGTTCTTGTGAGCATTTACTACCTTTTGTCTTTTCTTGTAACTTGTATATATCCTGGCTGTTCATTCAATTCATCGTAACCTGATCGATTGTAACGATCAATCTCTAGTTGCTGCTGACAATAATATAAGCCTTCATTGAATTATGTATGCAGACGACTGAATGACAACAAGCTAAATGGAAGAATACCCAGAGAGCTTACCAAGCTTCCAAATCTTAAGATCTTGTATGCCTCTTCATTCTTAAGCCTGCATGCGTTCCAATTCTTCTCCCAGCTGCACTTTCATAACGTTGATTGATTAATACTGCATGTGTATGTGCAGTAATGTATCAAACAATGACTTGTGTGGAACCATTCCAACATCTGGTTCCTTCTCCAAGTTCACTCAGGAGAGGTGATTGCAGTCTCTATCTTATGCACTCTCCCTCCTCTTTTTTTTTTTTCTGATCCCCAACAAATTAACAGACTTTATTTTTCAATTGTTTGTAAATGCAGTTATGCCAACAACCCGAGGCTGGAAGGACCCGAACTGTTGGGCTTTGTACGTTATGACTCAGAGAGACACTGCAACTGAAGTTCAGGAAAGATGGGACAGACAGATGAGGAGGATAGTTATGTAATTAGGAGTATGCTGAATAGGGATAACAGCTGTAACCGTCTCTCACTTTCGCATTGGGACCGAAAAATGAAGCCTTGCTTTGAGTCTGGTTTTGAACCAAATATCATGTAACAACTGCATCATGATTGCTTTTTCAAAATCAGGTCCAATTCCTGACTTATTGTCTTAGAGAAAATCATGATGGAAGTAGATTCCTAGGTTTGAATGTTTAGATTTTCTCGTAAAACATGCACGTATGGCATTATCGTGATACTCAATCCTGCGCCTTTGCTTCTTCCCAGAATAATGTTTGGCCTGATATACCAACATCACCCAGTAAGCATCCCATTGTAGCACGATCTGAAGTTGCTAGGATGACTAAACCGTAAATTTCTCGTTCAGCTGTGCAGTTGAAAGCTGTCTGAAATGAAAGACCCACACCAAGCAGTCATTGTCCCTCGGGGTTCAACCACCCCGCCCCCTCCCGGGGTTGGGGGCACAATAGTTATAGCTTCACGCAAGGTTAAAAGACCCCTTGTTGGCAAAAACAGAAACGAGTTGTTACAGGGACCATATGGTAGT
The DNA here is from genome assembly GCA_002740445.1 of Pachycereus pringlei. NCBI lineage: Eukaryota > Viridiplantae > Streptophyta > Magnoliopsida > Caryophyllales > Cactaceae > Pachycereus > Pachycereus pringlei. The sequence continues at coordinate 6,049 of NCQS01075804.1, forward strand.
CCTTGGCTTCAAAACAAACAAGAGGCCCTAACAGACTACAACATAATAAATATCACGATAGTGAGATCAAAATTATAAATTTCAAATCCAAGTACCATGATAGGGAGATTTAATTTCAGTGTAATTTTTGTATGCTAATGAATGGATAATCTGGGAAGCAGGAAAACTCTGACTTCACCCGAGACAGTTCATGTATGAGTAGCAGCAGCAATGTGTTAACTCTATGCAAACTTGCCCTATTTTCTTTCCCTTGTACAAATGTGAGGCCTAATTACAAAACAAAATTTGTTTGCCACTAGAAACAGAATCTTAATTATGTAACAATAGCTAACCGGCAGAAACTATACTGCACATTCTCTGCCAATATTACAAAATTTGTCATGCAATACTGAATAGCAATTTTATAGCATTATGCTATTTCATTTATATATAGCGGGAGATGAGTGTAAAAACGAAAATGGTCGTGTAAAAAAAATCATGACTGAAGACTATACAGAGACACCTATATAAGATTTCCATGAAGTTTGGTTTGCCAATGATGAATCAGGTGAGCTTCGCAAGACCTGACTAAATGCCAAATCAATGTCCTGCAGCATCCAATGAACTACTGGTTAGCCAGTGACGAATGAGAAGGTTGGGGGTGGGGGGCTCCAACAATCTTGAATCCAAATATGCGCTGGATCTCATCCATTAGTACAGTTCAACTCAACAGAAGAGGATTTGAAAACTTTTTTTAAAATTTTTTTGCACTAATACATTCTAGAAAATATAACATAAAGCCCCAAAAACATTAGAAAATTTACGTCAGTTAAAATGCAATGTTATGCTACAGTATCCCAAATGCCTATCAAGACTTTGAAGTTAAAAGCATGCACAAAAATAATTAAGATAATCTAGAGGGGCAAACACTGATGAACTGTAATGATGGAAGTCTCACATAGCATGTAGACAAGGGTTAAAAATCCTCCAAAGCTTGTGTAATAACTGCGCACAGGGGCAACCCAAACCAAAAAAAAAAAGAAAGAAAAGGAAACAGCATTTACCTCTATTTGAAGATGCATAAACATTCTGGAATGAGGTTCATGCAGAACGTTGATTCGATAAAACAAGTGGAGTCAGAGGAGGCGAAGCAGTATCTTCTGACTTCTCTGCACTAGAGGGAGCCTCCAATTGCCTGGAAGGAGAAGAGCCTGCTGCTGCTCTTGGACTGCTTGCGGGCATGGAAGCAACTGGATGAGGAGTTGGTAAAGGAGATGCTGGCTTGGGCAGAGCTGATTTATTCATGGAATTATCTGGACTTCTCAGCACCAGTGGACCAGAAAAACCAACGAAGCCTGAATGTCTGCCAGAAGTATAAATTAAGCGTGCAGGAGGCCTAGGAAGCTCATGAAGCTCACTTATTCTGGGAGAGGAGGTAAAAGTTGGCGAACCACTAGGAGATGCTCGTGGCGAGTTTGATGACCTGTGTATCGAACTCCTCAAAATGGGTCCAGAGGAAAATTGGGGAGGTTCTGTAGAGATGGCAGGATTCCTAGCAGATAATGACGTTTTAGCGGAAAAAGGCTTGCTGATTAAAGGACCTGAGAAGGAGTGTGGCTTTGGTTTCTTGATACCAGACGTGTCATGATGATTCGAATGCGGTGAAGATATTTTCTCAGTTAAAGGAGGGGGCGTTTTGATGTTATCGCCGTCTTTCAGTATTGACTTCAAAATCTGGATGTTAGGTGCAGATAAATTTTCAGTTCCAATGAGCTTCTCATTTTTCTTAGGCTCCAGGGGACATGAATGAAATAGATTTTTGGCAAGCTGAGGGCTTGACCTCATGAGTGGAAGAGAATTCTCAGAACCAGTATAAATTGTCCTCCTTGGGTCACCTGGTTTAGGCAACACGTACGAATGAAACTTCCTCGTTGCTGATGGCCGCAATTGTCTTACCTTTTCAGATGGATCAATTTTTTGCTGCGGAAGCAGGGGAGCCGATCGGCTGAGCATCTTAGGATCCCCCTTGAAAGAATCCTTGTAGCTAAATTTTATATTTTCCTGTAGACAAGGAGTATCAAATTTCTGTTACAATCATCTCAAATAATTGAAACACTCATATGATATAATAAGAAACGTTCACAATTCTCAAGCTCAGTACGACTGTACAACTACACAAACAGTCAGCACGATCTTCCGGCTTCCACTCAACAAATTCTTCGAAAGTTTGAGCGGCAAAATTTTGTTGCCTTTAGAAGTTACAGAAGATTGCAGTATGACAACAGGGTAGTATGCTAAGCATATCACCCCACTAATGTTAAGTGCCAAGCACTCAAAGCTTTTCTTCCGTGGTGGCCCACTATTGTCAAGTTGTGAATCACAGTATAATTGGTTATACATTGAATGGCCTAATTGAAGGCCATACAACAGAGAAGATAAATTTCCTCTGCAGTTTAAAAAACAATTGTTTTTATTCTGACGTTTGAAACATGGAATCCAAAAGTCCCATGCCCCAACAGCACCCCCCCCTCCTGAAAAAGAGGAAAATGTCATATTTAACCAAAGCTACAGCATCCGGGAGTATGAGGGGTGTCATGCGTTCTCTAGTATTCATGGTAATTCCACACATACAACAGATGTGGAAATGTGAAGTCTGCTGAAGAACAAGAGCATATGTAAGCAGCTTTTCTCCCAAACAAACACAATATCACTAAAGAATTTTTGTCTTTCTCACTTACGTAAATTATTATTTTCTAATTATCAAGGTCAGTAGCACTGAAATCAGTAAGGTTGGGTAAAAGCCAATATGTTTATCTGTAAACCAAAGGAAAGAAAATAATTCCAACCTCCATATTGCTTCTTGAAGCAGAAAAAAGATTGGGCCGCCGATCATCACGTCGATAATCAAAATGCGAATCCTCATCATCTTCCTCACTACCGCTGTCACTATAATCATCTTCGTCATTGTCACCATCTTCTTCACCATCTTCAGATCCATCATCCTCAAGGCCACTGAACTGATAATCTATGTGCTGCTGTTCAGTAGCCAATTTCACATGTGGTTCAACTCCTTCAAGAGCCTTAAGAGCCTTCCTAAAGAATGACAACTGGTTGCGAGCAGGAATGTGTATTAGGAACATCAAAAGTTCAATAATATTTAAAACCGTATACAAGATGAAAAAGAAAAGGGAGGCGGGCGGCAATGGGCAGATGGAAACCTGAGCAGCATGGTGACGTGCTGCCTGTGTAAGAAGACTTCTGGATTGTCCTTGTTTCAACGACTTTAAACGGAAGACAAATAAGGTAGCTTCCTCGTCGAATTCATCCTTTGCCACTTGTATCTGTTGTGATGAGAAACTCTCTCCATTCCCACTTCTTAATCTTCCCCTTTCCCTGTACCTTGTTCTCATGTACTCATACAACTCCCTGCAAGCTGAAAAGATGAACTCAAAATGCATTCGCATACAAATGAAAAAAGGGAATAAAAATAGGGTGAAGATCTACCTTTTCTCATCACATTGATGCTTCATTTCCTGTAACACAGCATAGTGTATTAATTCAAAGCAGTTAACATAGAAGCAGCCAAAGCTAAGAGCATTAATGATGTTGGGAAAATTCTTAATCCATATTCCCGATCACAAACAAACCAACCCTCATGCAGAGACACATACAAAAGTTTTTTTTTCTCCCCCTCCCTTTTTGTGGGATGCACCGGGATGGAGGGGGTGAATGCTTCATTGGACTCAAGAGTAAGCAGTCTCGGCTTCCTTAAAATAAATTTGATCAAGAAATCATGAGAGGTAAGCAAGCTTTAGAGAAATAAATTTGAGAATTGTCAATAGCCAATCTAGATCTCATGTCTTTCTTATACATGACAATTGCAATGGTCCCGCAAAAAACTAAAAAGGCACTACAACAACCTGTTATAACAGTGATAGCAAGAACAAACCTCAACAGTGTGAAGCTCATTTATAAGAGACTCTGACGGAACTGTGATGGTCTGAAAAATATGAGAACGCTGAAAAAAGAACGCAGAAGATCAGTAACACCCATACGCTATTAGAGCAGGTCTGTTATAATAACAAGAACAAATACAGCTCATGAGGACTCACATAGCTGTCAACAAGTTTTTGAAGTTCAAACTGCACTTTTCCCAGCATTAGCATTACTTTACCTGCACAGACCCAAAAGAAAAGAATGTTATGCATGGTATTTAGTGACAAGGGCCAAAAAATACCACTATATTTACGCAGGCTTAAAGAAGATGGTGACCGTGTTTAGCAATCCTGCTAAATCAAAAGGTTTGAAGATTCTAAGTGACCATGGTCAATAAGCATTTTGGGACACTTACCAGTTTCTTCATCATCATTCACAGCAATTTTCTGAAGGAGGCAGACCCCCATTTCCCGCAGTGACTCAGAGAATTCTGAAAGGGAGAAGCAACTCTGTGACTTTCCATCCAATGATTCATACAGATTTAGGTATAAGATGTCAGGAGTTGACGAAATCTATGCACTAACTGTAAACAGTAAATTTATTAATCTCCTCATTATAAAAGATTGAGCCTCAAAACCCAAGTCTCTTGTTAAGCAGAGGGGTATCCAATTGATTGTTTTATCATCGATGCCAGGTTTTGATACCTATGACCAGACAGGATGATAACATACGCCGATGGTATGTACTCATACCACAACATTTATCCAATTAAATTTACCACATCCTAAGTTTCAATGGCATGGATTTTGTAATTCGTTCTATCTCTTTACTGAACTTTTATATTGGTAGATCACTGTGCTGTTTATGCAAGTAAATATGGACAAACAAACAAGTAAATAATTCCAACAAGAATTTCTACACATTAGGCCAATGCATAGATGATTAAATCAAATGTTATTGACTTGCACGCTCAAATACAGACAAGTCGCGTGAACAATTACAGGCATAACCTAAACCAAGTATGCAGAACAATGGAATATTATACTGCTAAGAAAGCCAAATAATGACGTTACTACTCTGTTCCGTCATTCAACTAATGGAAAAAAGAACAATCAGCAATGAGAAAAGAAACTGGTTATCTACGTACCATATGCGCTGTTTGTAGCAGCCGCAGCAGCAGAGAGCAAGCTATCATAACAGTCTCTCATGTCTTCCATTTCCTGGATATTTCAATACATGAAATTGTGAAATGAAATCAGAATAACTCTCAAATTCTACAATGCAGAACGCTAGCAAAAGCAAAAAGATTTCCAGGACCCAGAGGAGTAATAATCACAATGATGAGTAGGAAATGCATGCACATCAACAACTTAAACCTCATTGACTATGGTTGTTATTAAGCATCTAGATTTTGCATTGTTTGCCATAGTCCATGTGAATGAGAATTTCCAGGTCCAGGTTCCCACTCCACCGCAAACTCATAGTACCAAATAATAATCTCAAAAATTCCAATTGAGGAGACAAACAATCTTAAATGCAAGCAAATTTTGTAAGTTGTCAAAGAAATAAGCGCAAGCCTCACAAGCGAACAGCAACCAATTCCAATTGAGGAGGGAGGAGGAAGATAGCCAACTGTTACAAAAGGTAGATCTTTTGCAGAGATTAATGGAGCGGTGCAGCTAGCTAATGAATGCTTGAAGATAAATTAATTCTGCAATGATCTCGAGAGAGAAACCTCAGAAGCCTTGGCGAGCTCATCCAATTGAGCGAGAGGCTGAATCTTCTTATCCTTGCGATCGTGTTTGCGATGATGATGAAGCAGTTTCTTCAGCGACGTCTTCATCTCTCCGTAATCTCTCTGAATCAATCAGACTGCCGAATATTGATTGCGGAAGGATGAGAGAGACACAGAGAACGCTAACCGGTGATGGTCGACGGCGACGGGGAGATTGTCGGGAAAATGAATGAATGAATGCAGAGAAAAAGAAGGATGAAATTAGTGAGCATTTGCTTCAGATGGAAGGATTCGGGTTCAGGCAGGCAGAGACTTTTCTTCTATCTGCATCGTCGTCGTCGCTCCTCGTCGTACAACTTAACGGAATATCAGACTTTGTTTATGATTCATGATTTAGTGCCTTTAATTAAGACTGTTGAATTCAATTCAACTCATTCAAATCAAAACAGACGACAAAAAGCGCCCACGCTTTTGTTTTTGACTTTG
>NCQS01075891.1:0-16974 GCA_002740445.1 Pachycereus pringlei
CTTCTTCTTCTTCTTCAAACTCATCTCACCTTCACCAATTCTCCATAACCATCTTTTTATCTCTCTTATTCTTCTTTTTTTACTTAGATTCATCATTTTTCTTCCTTAAATTTTATTATTTGGATTTTAGTTTCAATTTTTGTTCTATATTTACAACAATGACACCTACCAAGAGACAAAGGAGTGTGAAAGAGGTTGGATCATCAAATCATGCACCATCTCGTCCTCAACGGACCTCCCAGACCTCTACCAATGCATGAGCTCAAGATAATATTCCTCATTCTCTTGGTTTAACCAACCTCGGTCATGTTACTGGATATAATTGTTTGAATGAACGTATGATTGTGGAAACTCGTTATTATGATGAGGAATTGTTAGCACATTTAGGATTGTTATATGATATTCGGTGGTTGTTTACATAGGGTGGTATGGGATATTTCATAGAAATAAAAGAGTATACATACCAGGACCTTACCTTGGAGTTCTTGAGTACACTTCATGTTTAGGTCACTAGAGGGCCTCAATATCAAGTCGGGTACATTTCATTTTATTTATAAGGACGATTATATGAGTTGAACTTAGGTGCCTTCAACATTATATTCGGTTTTCTACCTAGTATGGATTTACTGAACTGCCAAGTCCCTCGTGAATTCAACCCAAATACATTTTGGAGCGAGCTTTCAGGGAGTGTTAGGTACAGCACTAGTTCTTCCAACTGCACACATGTTAGGAACCCTTGCATTCGGGTAGCTCAGTGTATCCTAACTTGCTGTTTCTTTACTCAGGATAATAGTCTGAATGTCTTGAGATTATCTGAGTTATATTTCTTGTCCTGTATATTTGACGGTGTCCAGCTTGACCCCGGGTCATTCTTGGCTAGACAATTATATAGTGCTGCTATTATCACTAAGGGTAGGATAGTCATAGGTGGTATTGTGATAACTATTGATAGATTTTTGGGTATTGAGCCTAACCTTGAGGATAGAGTCTCTGGGTTCAAGCAGTTTGATCAAGCTATCTTTGAGATTATGAACTTTTGTAAAGTAGAGGTTAGACGTTTGTGTTGGATTTACCCTGGGGACCGGCTTCTACTACTTCCTAATGTTGATTGAACTACCTTACTTCATCGGACTAACCTTTATTGGGTACCTGGCGATGACGAGGTTGTTTGACCTGCACCCCCTCCAACCCCTTATTCTAGTCAAGCCAGACCTGGTTCTTTCTCCCAACCACCCCTACTGTCTATGTCGACATCCAAGCCACCCTTAGGTCCATGCAGGAGAAGCAAGTTTCCCTTCACGCTTATGTTGCTTGTGAAAATGCCATTCTTCGTGACTTTGTCCAAGAGCATCACAGCGAGCCTCATGGGATGATTGCTTCCCAGACTCAATACTTCCATAATTATAGGGCTTGTTTAGATATCTGGTGGGATTGACATATCTCTTATCACCAACCACCCCATCCTCCTCTCCTACCTGCTTTCTGATTACTTTTTGTTACTCCTCTTTCCCTTTTTTCTACTACATGCACACGCTGGGGACAATGTGTTGTTTCAAGCATGGGAGAGTTAGCCAATGTTTGATGGCATCTGATGCCTGATTTGGTTAAATGTGCTTATGTATTGTGTATATTATTTGTGACTCTTCCTTGACATCATGTCTCTAGAATTTGCTTTGATTCTCATTCAGATCACATTTCACATATGCATTTAGGCGATATGATTGAGGCATTGTTTAACTTGTTAAACCCAATGGCCAAATAGCTACCTTTGTTGCATATTATGTCCCTTGCTAGCCCTTTTGTGCTTATATTCGCTTTTCTTGATTTGAGCCTCCTACTATAGCCTATTGCCAAATGATTATCTCACCCTTAAGCTAAGACTAGAGGAGCATTTCATTCTTTTGCATCAAGTTTGATTGGGAACTAGTAAGGTGTATTGAGATCTTTTTAGTGGATTTGGTTGTTTGGTGAAGGGATGTGTGATCTTGTTTGATAAAAGGAAATTCCTTGTCTTTTTGTACAAAGTTTAGAGAAGAACTGAGATTCAAAGTTTGGTATGGATTTCCTTGGCTAACTCTTTTGAGGAAAAAAAAAATTAAGAGAAAAAAAACAAATGAAAAAAAACAAAAATAAGAGAAAAAAAAGAGAATAATAAAAAAAGCGCTAGCCTTGTTAGGATTGTAAAATATTTGTGACTTTTAACGCTTTGTCTCTTCAATTGAGGATGTATTTTGTCGATGAATTTTATTGGTCTAGGGAGGATATTGTATGATGCATTGGAAACATTTCGCTCTTAGTCTGTGGCTTCTAACTTCACATTTCCAAAGCATTTGCTCCCCTCTTATCTTCACCCATGGCCCCATTATAACCTTATGAAAGTTCCCATGATTGTCTAGTGTGTTTGCATTTTAGTGATGGCGAAGTAGAGAGTCTTGTCAGGCTTATAGTAGATTTGAGTCTATGGAATGAGATTGAGGGAACCTTCATATATATTTCCAAACACATGAGTCATGAGTACCACAAGACTGTAGTGAGGTTCTACCGGCATTGCTAGCTTCATTTGTTTTATATGTTAAACGATTGTATTTGGTGATTTGGGGGGACTGATTCAACTTTGACATTGTGGTATATCAAGTGGTTTTCGAAAATTTCATTCCTTAGCCTATTTGCTAAATGATTTTTGCATCTTTTAGGCTAACTTTGGATTGGCTTTGCATTAAAGTGCTACCAATGTCTATCCTAAGGAGGTTTAGTATAATTTTTGGTCTTAGCATTACTTAGGGACAAACAACAGTTTAAGCATGGGGGGAGTTTGATAAGTGCTTATTGTATATATCATTTTAGTGTCATTTTACTACATTTTTAGGAGAATTATTTGCTTTGAGTTACCATTTATACTCCTATTCTCGTTTTACGCTCGGGTATGGCTCTTTTCTGTGTTTTGTAGAAATTAGATCATTTTGACCCAAGATTTGACACTCATTTGAGTGCATTTTGATCCTCACAGATGCCCATGAGATGTTATGACTGTGGAACAAGAGAAGAGTAGAAAATTTGGTTCTAGCGAAGACCACGGTCTGCCTGTGGTGCCTGCCACGAACCGTGGTATGCTGGTAATTATGGCCTCTTCATTTTCCTTCAGCTGTATGGTGAAAAATGTTCATGTTCTTCTTTATAAACTCATCCCTCAACAGCAGAAAAGAGGAGAAGCATATCATATATAGTCATTTTCCTTCCCAAAATTTTACTTTTTTTTAGTTAGGATTTGAGTTTGATTTTTGTGCAAGTGAGAAATCTTGAGTGAGGAGTTCGCTTTTGTTGCTGGTTTGAAGGCTTTGTTGAAGGCTGTCATTGCCAAGCCCTTCCCTCTTGGATTTCGTTGAATCATTGGTTAGTTGTTTAATTTTTAATCAGGAGTGAGTAGTTTATCTTGTCTAGGGATTTGTTTGTTAATGGAAGTGTAGTTGGATCATATATTCAATAAAGTTGTGCCTTTCTTTCATGATTGGTTTGATTTCGTTTTATCAAGTGATTATCAGGTTGTGAGTGGATTTTGGCCAAATTTTACTTACACCATTGAAATAATTGAATGAAGAACTGAAAGGTAAAATTTGGTTGTTAGACTGCTTGATAAGACCTAATATAGCGATGACTCGAAAGAGAGATTTGTATGCTGGGGGGACGAGTGAGTAATCAAAAATATTGAACTTAGAATAAGATAAATTAGTTTTAAAGAATGACTTTTGCTTAGTTTAGGCAATTTGATCGATTTCGAAATAATAGACTAAATTGTAGATAGATTTCAACTCGTTGAAATTATCTAGCTAGAGAAAAGCACATGTTAATCATACTGATCAAACGCCTTTATTAACTAAATAAATCCCTAAGCGTTTCTCCTTGGTTGAATTTAGAATTAGTTGATTAGGAGTTGTTAAATCAAAATTCCTCGATTATGTAATTGCTTAGCATTGTTTGATAGAAAGGATTCGATAGATTACTTTGGTCTCTGAGGATGATATTTTATCTATACTATGACACCCATGCACTTACGGGCAGTGGTCACATTTATTCTAGCCAAATAGATAGGACACCCCTCACGAAATGTAATCATGCTATCTCAATATAACATTTCCTTATTTAGTAAGCAATCAGTTACCATATTTTCGATCTAAAGATCTGTGCAAAAGTGACCTCTTGATAAGCATATACAAGTACGCTATAATATCTGGCATGATTTTTTGAGTTGCTGTGTGTCTACATATTAAGCATGTGGGTCTTGTAGCTCAGTTGATTCAAGCGTTGGTCTTGTGAGCTAAAAGTTACTAGTTCGAGTCTTATTGGGACCAAGTTCTATAAATTTTTTAGTGTAATTTTAAAATGAGTATACATATCAAAGGTACATAAATGAACAATAGACACTTATTATCATAAGACTGCATCCTCATTTGAGGAAAATAATCTACATTTTGTTGTACTTTTTTTTGTAGATATGTACAACAAGTAGATGACAATTAGCTGATTGACCATAAAAAAGGATGATGATTGGACATTTATTCTTGCCATCGCATGTACTAATTGTCGAAGATAAAATCGATGGCAGACCCCTAATTAAGTGTAATCATGCTATCTTGATGTAACACATTTTTATTTAGAAAGCAATCATCCACCACATTTTCTATGTGGAGATCTATGTAGAGGTGACCTGTTGATAATCACATATTGTTTAACCAGAAATTCTTACATTTTTATGCCTTTTTTATATCATATTTTGTTCATAAATAATTGTTAAATTCAGAATTTAATTGTATTTATTTTATTGGGTAGGAATTTGGAAAATTTGAAGACATAACAGCACCACCTCTCAGTGAGGGTCTCGCTTTAACCAGTTTTGGGAAGATTCAGATTTAGATAATCTTACCTATACCTACATTCCTGCCTGTAGAGAGGCTGATTCCAAGAGACCATAAAAAAGAATTTTGTGAAGAATGTGAAGAATGAGTAAATTTGTTAGAAAAAAAGGGGCTTAATCAAAAGGTGATGGATCAATAGAAGGAAAGAGAAAAAAGGGAGAAGAGAAGCACGCCAAATGGCCCAAACATTCATCCTGCCCTCCCCTCCTTTTGTCTTTCTCACTAGAATGTGCCTGATCCTTTCCTTGGCCCCTTTGCTACTGCAACCCAATCTCAGTGCCTGGACCTTGCCTTTACATGCTGACACATGATCTTTGGTTTCCTTATCCCTTCCCTTGCGTATGGGCCTGCTCTTACTTGCTTTGTTCAGCCCAAAGGCCCGGTCGCTCACCCTAACCTCGCAACTCCTTCTTTTCCCTCCCTTCGTTTAGGCATGTTCTTTCTCTTTTCTTCAGCCCAAGAGCATCCCAGCTTCCTTCCTCCCTCCCCTGCACTTACTTGAATCTACTTGCCCTCCCCTATTTCACCTGTCTGTTTCAGTTTGTTGTGATGTGTCCTAGTTCAATCCCACATCTAGGTTTTAGGTCTTGTTGATTTTCAATATTCAACATTAACAGAGCTCGATTCCTGCTCAAGAAATTGATTTGGCTTTCTTTGGTCCTTTATTTTGAGATGTTGGAGGTTTGAATGCAGCCCCTACTTAACCATGTGTAAAGTGAGGTATTATGTTGCCTTTGTTTTATTTAGTTTTGTATGTTGAACTTTGGGTTCTTTTTAATCAATAGGATTTTGATGGAATAAAAGTAGCAAAATTTTAACTTGTTGCTTTCATAGTGGCTAGATAGCTAAAATGGTTAACGAATTATGCTTATTTTATTTGCTGGCCTAGTAGTCATTTTAGGACAGTTAAATAAGTTGATTTGATCATTAGTTTTCTCGCAATTTAGGTCTTTAGATTTTATTTTATGTTTGGCTTGATGTTAGTTTAAATTAATAGTGGCGCAACTTCATAACTCATCTCTGAGGGTCGATCCCCTCAAGTATTACGGTGATAAACCGTATGCATGCGGAATCACACAAGCAGTTTTTGGCACCATTGCAAGGATAAAATTTATGAAATTAACTTGTGAGCTTCATTGAATCGAGTCTTGAGTTGGTTGACTGAGTCATAATAGTGCCTTTTTAGTTTTGATTTTTAGTGAGTGACTATTTAGTATTAATTGTTTTTAGTTTAGATTTCTTGTATTCTTGTTTTTGTGCTTAAAGTCTATATGATGATTTTATTTTGGTTAATTTTTGCTTTTATTAGTTAGTGTTTAATTTTCTGTTGAAAGAAAAAAGCCAAAGTGTGCTTTGATGAATGCAAGTGTAAATTAGGAGAGAATAGAAATTGAAGAAAATTAGTGAACTTGGTTTAGGTTTTTTCTATTTTTCGTTTTTTATTAGAGGTTTTCTATGCTAATCTAGTGCTTATTTTGTCTTAGGTTCCTAAGGATTTTTAGAGTTTAAATAAATTTTGTGGACCTTTTAGGAATCTATAGAATTTTCTCGAAATTTTAGAAGTAGTTTCTGTTTTAAATTTTCTGCACTATTCTAGGTCAGAAAAAATTAGAAAAAATATGTCCATGCTTTCTTTGATTTTGTTGAATGTTGTGTGTAAATTATTCTGAATTTGGAGTTTGATTTTCTATATAGTTTTGTTTTTTTATTTTTGCTTGTTTAGGTTTTAATTTATTTTCTGTCTTTCTTTGTTAAAAAAAAAAAAAAAGATCCAAAAATTTAGAAAAAAGAAAGACCAAAAACACTTTTGAGGGTGTGGACATTGCATGATTGGTTAGGTTAGACACCTTAAGAGAAGAAGACTAGTTAGGATTGAACCCGAACTTGAACTTGAACCCAAGCCTGAATCTGAATTGAAAGAAATGGCACAAGAGAGAACCTTAAGTGATATTTTTATCCTCCAAGGAACACTGTGCTATCGTACTTTAATTTTCTTCACCTAGGAGCTAGCGTGACCTTTGAATTGAGACCTCGTTACACTCAAACGCTCCCTAAATTCATTGGTTTAGAGGATGCATTTTTTTGGGGGGGAGGGAAGGAATTTTGAAGAATTATGTTCGATGATGCATTTCCCTAGTATATCAGTTGATGTGGTAAGATTGAAATTAATTCCTTTTGCTTTAAAAGATGTTGCTGAAAGATAGATGTAGGACTTGGCTGCTAATTTTGTTTTTTCTTAAGATGACTTTGTTAAGTTATTCTTAAGAAATTATTTTCCCAATACAATTACTATAAAGTTGAGAAAAGAAATCAATCAATTTGTTTAATTAGAAAGGTAATCATTTGGAAATACTTATCCAAGTTTAAGAATTTGTTGGCCCATTATCCTCATCATGGTTTGGAGCAATCATGGCTTTGCCAAACATGTTGAATGGGTTATCTGTTCAGCAATCCCAAACTTCTCAAACTTCTATGGTGTCATGTTCTCACTGTCAAGCCTTAGATTATATGCTAAGTACATGTTCTTATTTTGCTCACGAGTTATTGTTGAGCAGGTGCAGGTGAATATGGCCTACCATAGACCCAAGAATGACATGTTGTCTTCTTATTACAATCTAGAGTGGAAAAATCACCGTAACTTTTCTTGAAGTAATGGACCAAATGATGTGGCCCCTATCTCTCAATGTGGAATGTTTCTTAGAAACAACTCCCATCCATCTCTCATCCTTCGAATTCTTTCTAGATATCAGTCTTTTAGGTTAGGCCTAGCGCACCTGGAGCACCACCTCCTGTTGCTCAAATTTAGCACCCCTCTTAATTACATTGATATTAATAAGATTGAGAGGAGAATTAATAGTAATGTGGAGAGGATGATTAATATTAATATGGAAAAGATGATGAGAATGATGACTAAATAATTTTCTTAGTGATCATCATCTACTAGGGAGTCAGGTACTTTTCCTCAACTAGAGGTGAACCCTAAGGGCCATGCCCCATATGCGTCTTCAAGAGTCAACCCTAGTGAGACTGTGAGGAAAGTGAATGCAATTATATCTCTTAGATTAGTTGAGAGATTGATAATCAAGTGGGAAATTCTAAAGAAACTTCCCAATATCTCACACTTTTTTCCAGAATTCATCTTCTTGCCCTTCGACTTCTCCATAGACTAGTTCGTCCAGTAATCTAAGGGATAGTACTAATGGTATCCCTAGTGATTCTCCTAACTATCCTCCTTTTCACCTATCTTGTGATCAAGAGCAGCCTAAAGAGAAGGACTCTACTAATTTAGTGGATCCATCACACGAATTCTTCTTCTCCTTCTTCTATTGAGCAAGCTCATAAGCCTCTACCTCCTTTCTCCTATAGGCTAAAAAAGAAATACCATGCCCACATTGATAAGACAAGAAAGACCTTTTCTTAAGTTAAAATCAGCATTTCATTACTTGATGCTATTTAGCAGATGCCTCCTTATCCTAAGTTTTTGAAGAATTTGTGTAATACCAAGGGAGATACTAGTGTTTCTAAGCAGGTTTTCTTGCCCTTTGGTGCTAGATCTATTATTTTTCATTAGATCTGGTTGCCCTACTATTTCCATAGTTATAGGTGACCAACTCATTCATAGAGCATTGGTCGACTTAGGGCCCGATGTCAATTTATTACCCTTCATTGAGTATGAGAAGCTAGGGTTAGGTGAGCTAAAATCTATCAAGATGGTCATCCAACTAGCTAATACATCGACCAAATTGTCAAGCTGTAGTAGAGGACGTACTGATTAAGGTGGATGAATTCATTTACTCAATAAACTTTGTTGTGCTTGAAACTGAGAAGGCAGCTAATATTGCTATTAAGGTCCTTGTCATTCTAGTGCATCCTTTCTTAGCTACTACTAATGCTTTCATTAACTGCCAATATATCATGATGAGACTATCATTGGTAAAATGACCTTAAAGTTGAATACTTTTAGTTTGCAAAGACAACATTCAGGTTTTGATAATATAGAGACTTCTACACTTAACTAGGTAGAGGGCTCTATTTTTAATGATGAGTTCAATGACATCTTTGCCACTGAGTATGAGTCTTTTCTATTGATGATGAGTCCAAATATGATGTGTTTGCGTTTGATGACCTATGCTCTGTTGTTGTATGTTTGATTACTTCTGCTTCTGAGTCTGATTCCCCTCTTGCTTCTCTTGAAATGAAACCTCTTCCTAATTCTCCTAAGTATTCATTTTTGGGATCCAATGAATCTTTTCCTGTGATTACTGCTTCGGACTTAGCTTACTCAGAGAGAACAAGGAAGCCATAGGTTTAACTTTAGGGGACATCAAGGGTATTAGTCCCTCAATTATGCTGCATAAAATCAATGTGGAGGACAACGCTAAGCCTTGTCGTGACTGTCAAAGGCATTTAAACTCGACTTTTGAAGGAAATAGTTAGGAGGAAGTGCTTAAGAGGTTAGACAATGTGATTATTTATCCCATTTTTGATAGAAAGTGGGTTAGTCCTGCTCAAGTTGTGCATAAGAAGACCGGTATTACCGTAATTAGAAATGAGAAGAATGAGCTATTTCCTACTTGAGTCTAATCCCAGTGATGGGTTTGCATTGATTGTAGGAAATTAAATGATGCCATTTGGAAATATCATTTCCCCATTCCCTTCGTTGACTGGATGTTAGAGAGGTTAGCTGGACCTTTATTCTATTACTTCTTGGATTAATATTTAGGCAATACCCAAATCTATATTGCTCTTGAGGATCACGAGAAGACTACTCTCGGATGTTCTTTTGGTACATATGCCTTTAGATAAATGTCTTTTGGACTCTGTAATACCCCTGCTACCATTTAGAGGTACATAATTTATATTTTCTCAAATTTAGTTAAACAGTGCATTCAATTTTCATGGATGACTTCTTTGTATTTGGGTCTTCCTTTGATGATTGTTTATCTAATCTAAGTAAAGTGTTTAAAAGGTGTAGGGAGAAGAATTTAGCTTTAAATTGGGAGAAGAGTCATTTTATGGTGAAAAAGGAGATAATCTCAGGCTATGTAATCTATAGAGATGGAAGCAAAGTTGATAAGGCTAAAATTGACTTGAATGTTAATCTTTACCCTCTCAGTTGTGTGAAAGAAGTGAGGATGTTTCTTGGACATGCTGGCTTCTATCGTTATTTTGTTAAGAACTTTCATTACATAGCAAAGCCTTTGACCAACCTTTTGGCTAAGGATATGCCATTTCACTTCTCTGAGGAGTGTCAATGTGGCATTTATTAAGCTGAAAGAAGCCTTAACCTCTACTTACATTCTTCATCCTAAAATTTGGGGAGAACCCTTTCAGCTAATGTGTGATGCACCTAATTATGCTGTCGGGGTTGTTTTAGAGTAATGTATTTATAACAAATCTCATGTCGTTTGTTATTCTAGTCATACTTTTAAGGATGCCAAACTAAATTACACTGTCACTGAGAAAGAATTGTGGCTGTGATATTTGGTTTTAAAAAGTTTAGGCGCTACCTGATTAGGTCTCATGTCATTGTCTATATTGACCACTCAGCCCTTAAGCACTTTCTTTCTAAGAATGATGCTAAACCTAGACTTATAAGGCAGATCTTACTTTTATAAGAATTTAAATGCGTGATTAGAGATAAGAAAGGTTATGAGAACCTAGTTGCTGATAACTTATCTATGATTATCTATGGTAAAGAGCCTGATTCTCATATTTCTGAATGCTTCCGTAATAAGCAGTTGTTAATCCATCCTCACCCTTCATATGTCGATATTGTGAACTACCTAGTGTCCGTAGGATTCTTGAGGATTGGACCAAGAATGATAGAGACGGATTCTTCCACCTGGTGAAATGCTTTGTTTAGGATAATCCTTGCTTGTTTAAGTATTATCCTGATCCGTCTTTAGAAGTTGGACTCTCAACCATGAGTTTAGGAGTTTCCTTTCATTTTGTCATGACCAAGCATGCGGGGCCAATTTCAATAAGAGAAAAACAATAGCTAAAGTTGTTCCATGTGGTTTCTATTGGCCAACACTATTTAGGGATGCTTTTAAATATTGTAAGAGTTGCTCTAGGTGCCAATAGTTAGGTAGCATAAGTAAAAGAGATATGATGCCCCTTAATCCCATTATTATAGTGGAAGTTTTTGATGTATAGCCTATAGACTTCATGTGACCATTTCTATCTTCTTTTGAAAATGTGTATATTTTGTTAGATGTGGGCTATGTTTCTAAGTGGGTAAGGGTCATCCCTACTAACACCAATCGTCCTAAAGTGGTTGTGAAATTCCTTAGGGAGAAATGTTTTGTTAGATTTGGCATGTATGAGCTATCATTAGTGATCAGGGTACCCACTTTATTGATAGGTCTTTTTGACACATTGTTGAGAAGGTACTCTTTAGTCTATATACTTGCTATCCCATAACAAACCCAGATTAGTGGTTAGATGAAAGCGTCTAATAGGCAGATCAAGCAAATTCTTGAAAAGACTGTGTGTAGAAATGGAAAGAATTGGGCCGATAAGCTCATGGATGCTTTATGGGCTTATAGGACAGCTTTTAAGACTCCTTTAAGTTTGCCACATTATAGGGTTATCTAAAGGTTAGTGTTGTCATCTCCTTATTGAGATTGAGCATAGAGCTTGGTAAGCCATCAAAATGGTTAACTACGATTTGACTGAGGCAGTGAAGAGAGCAAACTGCAATTGAGTGGACTAAAAGAGATTAGAGTTGAAGCATACGAGTGTGCTAGATCCTATAGGAGAGGACCAAGTTCTTTCATAATAGACACATTCTTAAGAAAGAGTTTGCCCTGGCAATGAAAGTGCTTTTCTATGACTCTATGCTCCACCTTTTTCCAGGAAAATTGAGGTATCAGTGGAAGGGTCCCAATGTTGTTTCTCATGGTTTTCTATTAGGGAAAGTTTCAATATTTATAAACCCCAAGTGCAAGGTACATCATTGAGTACTCAAGATGTCATCCACAGCGAGTTGGGTTTTCAAGTACCAGGACTAACTAGGCATCTCAAACTAGGTAAAACAGTAGGGATAGAAAAATAGAACTAAACTACTAAAACAAATAAAAGACTTCGATTATGATTAAACCTGAGATAAACCAATTAATCAAGTTAAACCTAAACCTTCCCAAGTTATGCTAATATATAGAGATGATTGGTTGCATTATTTAAGACCACCCAAGCCCTCTCTCAAGAGTCATGAGCTAGTCTAATTATTCTAACCTCCTATTTTCATGGGATTAGCGTAATTAAACTACAAGATTGACAACCCTTGACCTAGCTAGCGACCGAGACTATTTTCATATTCGAATCCCAGCTATTCTCTCTATCCATACTAGACAATTAATCTCACCTCTCAGCACAAGTTGAATGTTCCTAAAACACAGACGAAAGCTCTTTTAAGCATTTCATCGAACACTTGGCGGGTATGAAAGAAAACTGTAAATTCTAGTACAAACAAGATAGGTAAAACCCTAACAACAATCAATTAGCCATCAAGAGGCTAATCACAACCAAAGCAACACAATCTAACTACTAAACATCACAAGACACAAAAACCCAAACTAAACCTAAACTAGCAAAGAAGAAGGCAAACGTGAACAAGAGGGGGAAGAGAATGAAAATTTAATCTAATCAAACTAACTAAACATGAATTAACAATGAAAACTAAACATTTAAACTAAACAATTCAAATATAAGAATTAAACTAGCAAAACATAAACATGAACAACATATGAAAACGAGAGAAAAAAGGGAAGAAAACTTAGTCTTGATTGATAGAAAGAACTTGAAATCCAAAGCTTAAATCCAAGATTACAATCTTCAATGCTAATCTAATCCTCCCATTAAGGTTTTTATTTGATAAACTAACCTTAAACTTAGCCTAAAAATCGCTAGAGAGAGCCCGAGGCGTCCCCGAACAAAAACACCCGAAGATGTTGAAATAGAAAATCGGGCAAGCGGGTGACGAGGGAGGCAACATGACCATGCTAGGTGGCACAGCTCCACCGTGCCACATCTTTGGCATAGTGGCGCCGCCTCCTGTTATCACTTCTTGCCTCTTTTTGCTCTTCTTGTCCGTCTTCACTCCTTTTCCCTAGGTTTTTGTTCGATTGAAGTTATTACCTACAAAAGTAAATAAAACAAGTGAAAATCCTAAATATTATATTATAATACGAGCTAAAATTAGGTGAAAGGGGCATGCAAAATACAACAAGTTATCGCCTAACAAATACCCCCCACCTATCTTTTGCTCGTCCTCGAGCAAAACAAAAAAAAAAAAAAAAAAACTAACCTAAGAAGCTAACTCACTTTCACAAGAATCGCGATTGCATTTAGCGCATGCAACAAGCCTTATAAACCCCTTGGTTTCCCCAAGTGGACGAGTGAGGTCCAGTGAGGGTTTGCAGAAGATATACCCATAAAATCTTGAAATAGGAAAGTAGGTGGAAAAGGAGAAAGGAAAAACAAAGAAAACAAAATAGATATACAAACAAGGTGTAAATATACACAAGGGGAAGAACGGTATACATTCTAATCAAACAAATCACCCGTGCAACAAAGATATTAGCCTATATATGGACATAGTGTACATATCAAGACTCTCTATCCACACGCATGACATCAAAGCACTAACTTTTCACCCCACTGTACATCAAAACTTAGAATCCATCCTAGTGCTTGGTGTATAAGTGTATCATCATCCTAGAACTTAAGCTTACCAAAATCGAACTCGTTCCCACCTGACTGGCACATGCTGCATTATTGACTTGTTAACACAGGAAGCAAGATTTCCTAGTAGCAGTATTGCCTCAAAGAATAACACCCTGTAGTAGTATTTCCTCAAAGGGTAACGTCCAGTAGCGCATGCGTCAAAGGGATACTTGTCATTCCTTGTTTTATGTTTTTCTTTTTCTTCTTTTTTTCTTCTTTCTTTTTTTGAAGGCAGACAAATATTAAGGTAACCGTGTCAAAAACAGGTGGGAGAGTCAATCACGGAAGACTAAGACCCTAGGATAATGATGAATTGTACACAAGGATTGGATTACACAACTATAACAAACTATTGGAGTCAGAATTGGGACCAAGAATGACACACTTAGGATAAAAATCTATCATGAACAACTTACTTATGTACAAGCTAGTAGCTAAGGTACAAGGATCAAAGTCAGTCAAAATAGTACAAGACTCCCCAAAAACAAGTTGGAAATATAAAATCTTTTTGGTTTTTTGAAAATTTCCTCTCTTTTCCTTTTTTAAAAGATTGAAGCATAGCATCTCCTACCTCACACCTAGATCTCTCAATGTCCTCATTGGGAGCCAAGGAGTCACTACCATAACAAAAACACACAAAAACAAAGAAAACAAAATCACACACAAAAGACACACAAAACAAAATGAAACCCACAAAAAGACACAACGAAGACATATACACAGGCTAACACACTCACCCAAAAACACAATCTCACCTAATCAACAACAAAACCACACATATATGCAAAACTAACACCAGCAAAAACAAATATACACCAATCCAACAACACCACCAATTAACAACGCATAAATATCCACAAAAACACAAAAACGGTGATCATAGCCATCAATGACTCAACAACATCCAAAATTTCTCCTCAAGATGATCACCAACAAAAATACAACCTAATATCCACGACTAAACAAAAAGAAAACGAAAGAAAATAAAAAGAAAGGAGAAGAGTTAGAATGCGTATACTAGGTCGGGTATTGATTGTACCCGAATTATGCCTTTCTAAGAAGGTGCGGTGGAGGCGCGAGGAGCATCAGCCCTTGTCTTCATCACTCACGACTCACGGCGTCAGCTTGGATGCCGTCAAAGCTCGTAATAGCTTATCGTGTGCCTTTGCATGCATCTCAAAGTGATGTAAGTAAGAGAACACTAGTAAAGATGTAGCAAATAGAGTTAGTGCCCTCTCAAACTTATCAAATGCCATAGAATAATCGAAATAATAATCAAAGAAAGCAGTCCACTCAATTTTCGTAGGCATGTCCTCTAGGTATGGACAATAAGGGTCCAAGGAGGGATTATATCCTCGAATGTCACTTGGGGACTAATGGAATGCATGCAAGTGAGAGGGGGTGGTAGGAAATAAGAGGGATGAAATGGGGGCCAAGTGACTCATTGCAAATTGGGTCGATATGCTCAATGCTAGGACCAACCACCAAACTATCATCACACAACTCCTGAAAAGGAGCCTCCTCAAGATAAGGCTCAACCTATGTAAGTCCTCCTGACCAAGAAAGTGAAACATTCTCCACAGAACTAGCATCACCCCGAAAAGTCTTGCCTATCTCTAACCCCATGCACTGAGCTAAAGGAAGGGGAGAAACAAGTAAGATCGAGTCACTAACACTAGTGTCAATAGGTGTGCTAGAAAAGGATGGAGCAACAAATGTCAAGGGGGTCAAGGGAGGGTCAAACACTTCCCCTAGGTCAGTCAAAGGTGCATCGTTAACAACACTAAACTCTAGGGGAAGGAAAGACTCACAATCATCATAGAGACGAGCCTCAAGTCCAGGGTAAGGTCGGCCAGGGTCGGCCTCATACAATAAACGACACTTACTCATCCTACCAACAAAATGCTCATGTTGCTAATCCATTATCCCTGTCATGGCATCAAGTCTAGCATAGCATTCATCGGAAACATCATAATAAGGCAAGAATTTACATCGTGGTGAAAAGATGAACAATAAGAGCACACAAGAGGAGAATAGACATGTAAATCATAGGAAATGGGGAAGAGCACTCAAAAGACTTACTAGCAATCTCATGGTGCCATTGATACTAAGCCAAGGACTCAAATAAGTCCCACATATCATCAATGCCTAAAAAGTACATACCACCATAATACATGGAGTCAAAGATGGCTCGGGTCTCATTTATTATCCCCTCAAGTACAACATCACATATTTTCCATTTTTCATACTGAAAAAGCACATATTGAGCACGAGAATTATTCAATCGAGACAAATATTGCCAAAAAGGTTCATGCTCAAATTGAGATAAATGAAAGATAGCCATTTCGAATTTTTTTGAATTTTTTAAATTTTAAATTTTTTTTTGAATTTTTTTTAAAAGGCCTAGCCTCAAATGCTCAAATAAACCCCGATATTGAAAAATGCCAATGCCCTGACAACGGCACCAAAAACTGATTAGGGAAAGTTTTAATATTTATAAACCCCAAGTGCAAGGTGCATCGTTAAGCACTCAGGGTGTCGTCTATAGGAGCTGGGTTTCTAATTACCAGAACTAACTAAGCGTCTCAAGCTAGGCAAAACAGCAGGTATAGAAAAATAGAACTAAACTACTAAAACAAGCAAAAGACTTCGATTATGATTAAACCTGAGATAAGCCAACTAATCACGTTAAACCCTAACCTTTCCAAGTTATGCTAATATTTAGAGATGATTGGTTGCATCATTAAAGACCACACAAGCCCTCTCTAAAGGGTCATGAGCTAGTCTAACTGTTCTAACCTCCTATTTTCATGGGATTAGCGCAATTAAACTACAATATTGACAACCCTTGACTTAGCTTACGAACGAGACTATTTTCATGTTTGAATCCCAGCTATTCTCTCTGTCCACGCTAGACAATCAACCTCACCTCTCAGCATAAGTTGAATGTCCCTAAAACACGGACGAAAGCTCTTTCAAGCATTTTGTCGAATACTTGGCGGGCATGAAAGAAAACGCTAAACTCTAGTATAAACAAGATGGGTAAAGGTCTAACAACAATCAATTAGCCATCAAGAGGCTAATTACAATCAAACATCACAAACTTAATGGAAACTAGACATCTATAAGCAATTCAAGGTAAGAGTTAACAAGCTAGAAAACAAAACAAGAAACATGAAATTAAAGAGAAGGGAAGAAGAGAAACTTAGCCATTGAATCTTGAAATCAAACGTCTTGGACTATTGTACCCAAAACTAACCTACTCTAATCCCCCTATTGAGGTTTTTATTGACTAAATCTAAACTAAAAACTCCCAAAAAGTCGCAGAAGGAGA
>NCQS01075993.1:0-20223 GCA_002740445.1 Pachycereus pringlei
AGGAGGAGAAAATGGGCCGGAGAGTAAAATAAATAAAGGACAATATTCAAATGTCTAATAAAGAAGCCTTAACTATGGCTGAACCAAATGGATTGGTAGCCTTGGATGTCTTTATAAGTAATTTTAGCGAGAGAAAATACATAACTAAACACTTTTAGAGATAAAGGGTGATATTATTCTTCTTCCTCCATTTATGTTGACTAATTTGAGCATCGAAGACCTTGTCCAGTGGATTAAGTTCCTATAGAAGTACAAAGAGAAACATTTGTCAGGCATAGTCTAGATATATTGATTCCGCATCTCCTCCTTTTAGCTTAGTGTGCACACATCCAAAGCTAAAGCAATGGCTGCCCTCGAGGTATTAGATTCAACCATTTCCATCCATTATGGCCCTCATTTCATTTCCATCGTTGCTAGAATCACCATTTTAGCATGTCTAACTACCCAACCATACCCACATGCTCCTTGTTTTTTGAAATTGCATTGTTGACGTTAACATGACCTATCCTTTATTGGCTTCTTCCATCATCCTGTAGTTTTCCTTTTTACATAATCAACATTTTAAATAAAATAGACGAATTCAATATACTTGCCATATTCTACAAGTGATCACATGTTCTCTTCTAAAGAGTGTGATGGAATCTCTCACTCTGAACTTAATGTCAGAGTCAAGTTGTTATGCCCGATCTTTATGCTTGCTAGGTGTGTTTTAAGGGAAAGCCAAAATCCATTTATGTATGTTACGTAGGGATAATGTAGGTCGTAGAATATATCCTCTATTCGTACTCATGTTAGTCACATCAACTTTGGAGCCAAAACATGTTAAATCTACCTTATAGTAAAGTCACAAATTGCATCAAGTGAACCAAGCCGAGTTACTAAGTTGCCTTAAAAATCTATCCTTTAGCTAAAGTCAACTACTCAAATAGAAGACTTAGGTCTGTTCTTCTCGTGGGTGTATTACAGGTGTAAAATGGATGAAAGTGGAAAGAAATGGGTGGAAGTGGATACGAGTAGGGAGAAATGAGTAGGAGTAGTTTGTTGGATGTGAAAGTAGGAATGAGTAGGTAGGAGTGAGTGTTGGTGTTAACAACAACAGAAACAATAACAACTATTGATGTTAATAATAATAATAATAATTACTATTCTTAATAACAACAACAATTACTAATAGTATTAATGATAATAATTACAATAATAATTACTATTGTTATTAATAATAATAATAACAACAACGACAATAATAATGAATATTAGTAATAATTACAACAAGTACTATTGATATTAATAGTAATTAATATTAATACTGATATTAATAAAAATAACTAATTGTTAATATTAACAATAATTAATTCTAATAAAATTAATAAGTAATACTGTTAACAATAGTAATTATTATATCTATTATTAATACTAAAAATAAATACTAATAATTAATAATAAATAAATAAATAATTAAATAATCAAAATAATAAATATCCTTCTTATTATAATAATAAAAATTATTAATTAATAACAAAAATAATAATAAATCATTAATAATAATAATTATGAATGTTAATAATAATAATTAACAATATTAATTATAATAATAATTCTTTTTAATATTAATAATGATCATAATATTTATTAACATTGATAACAATAATAATTGATAATATTAATGTTAATAGTAATAGTAATAATTTTTATTAATTATTAATATTAATAATATAATAAGTACAGTAATAATTATAATTAATATTAATTATTATCATTCCTTTTAATAACAACAACAATAATTAATATTAATATTAATAATAATAACAATTACTAGTCACTAATATTAATAATAATTATTAATAAAAATAATAATTAATAATATTAAGAAGAATAACAAAAATTCTTATTAATATTAATAATAATAATTAATTTTAATAATAATTAATATTAATAATTATTAAATTAATTAATTAATATTAATAATGATATATATTGTGAATATTAACAATAATTACTATTAATCATATTATTAATTATTAATAATTATTATAATAATAACAACTACAAACTAGCAATAAAATACTTAGTCAATAATAATAAATAATAATAATAATAATTGCAATAATAATTACAATTAATAATAATAGTCATAATAATTACCAATATTAATAATAATAATAATTAATGCTAAAATTGATATTAACAGTAATAATAATAATAACAATAATAAAAATAATTATTCTAATAATTACTATTACTAATGAATATTAGTAATAGACACAATAATAATTAATAATATTATTAATAACAATAAGCGTAATAATTATTAATATCAATATTAATTAATATTAATTAATATTAATATTAATATTAAAATTAATATTAATAATTATTAATAATTATTTATATTAATGGTTAATACAAATAATAAAACTTCGTAATTAGCAATAGTATTAATAATTAGTAATAATAAGAATAATTAGCAATATTAAGAATAATAATAAACATATTTATGAATATTAATAATAATAATAATTTTAATAAATAATAATTACTAGCATTAATAATTATTTTAATAATAATTAATAATAATAATAATAATAATTATTATTATTAATGTTATAAGTTAGTGTTAAAGTTATTATTAATTGATAATAATTATTAACAAAAAGAATTAATAATTAACAATAATTATTATTATAATAATAATTACTAATTAATTAATAAATTTAATAATAATCATTAATAATAATAATTAATGATAATACTCACTATAGTTATTCCAATTAATGATAGTAATAATCAAAATAATCATAATCACTTTTTAAAAAAAAAATTAAAGTAATATTAATAAGTATTGTTAAAGAATAATAGTTATAATTACAATAATAATTAATATTGATATTAATAATACTTGTTATTATTATTGTTAATAATAATGATAATTGTTAATGTTAATATTAATAATAACTATTATTATTAGTAATTAATTAAATATTAATAATTATTGATAGTTATTAATAATTTTTATAATAATTCTAAGTATTAGTTAATGATAAAAATAATATCAAATTCACAGGAAATTATTAATAGTAATAATCATTAATAACAATAATTACGACATTAATTCTTATTAATGCTAATAGTAATGATCATAATAATTACTAATATTAATGATAGTTTTAATATTAATATTAGTAATCAATAATAATAATTATTATAATTATTATTAATGAAACTTATTAATAATTTCAATAGTAATTACTATTTGTATTCATAATAATAATAAGTATGTTATTGCAAATAATAATTATTAGTTATATTAATATTAATATTAACAAAAATTGCTAACTACTAATAATAAAGATTAATAAAAATAGGAAAAAAATCAAATATTTGTTTAATAATAAAACAACTTTTGAATCTAAACTTTCATTAATTATTACGATTGAATGTAAAAGAGAGTTAGATAATGATGATGTTGTGATGATGTCATGATGATGAGTTGATATGCAATATGAGCGATTCTAATCTTGATAGAATTCTTTATTAATATAAATTCTATTAACTTGAAAAGTTTAATTAGTAAAAGTGGTTGATTTAACAGATTCAGCAACATCATTTTGCTTGAAATAGTTTTCTTTTGAATGCAAACTTTCATTGAGAATTATACATTGAGTGAAAGGAGATTTAGATGATAATGATGTCATGATGATGAGATGATGATGAGGATGTCATGATGCTAGGATAATTAGTTTCAGAACAATCAATAAAACTAAAGAAATTAATCAATACAAAATAACACACAAATAATCACTTATCTCACACAGAAAACCGCTGGACACCCAACAATACGCTACGGGACCACACTGGGACCACCTCCGCTCTAACCCTTTTATTGCCGGGACCACTAATCACCAGACTGACTAATAGACTTATTAGGGGCACCTGAAGGACTCATAGGAGGCTGACCAACGCTACTGACTAATACAGCTTTCATGCTAGATAACCTGTTTATCTCCATCTTTAATAAGGATATTTATATGTCATTAAGGGTTAATTGATCTTCTTTAAGTTAATTGATTAGTCCTTCGACTAATCACATGAATTTAGCCTAGATGCATGATAGTAAGGTTAAACAAAAGTTAATTAAGGTATTACTAGATACTTAACAAACACTTAGCTAATTTGACTAGATACTTGGCCGACACTTGGATAACTTGACTAGATGCTTGGGTAGACACTTGGCTAACACTTGGCTTTGATACCAGTTGGGGACAGTGAGTATCATTTTATATGATTTCAGGTAAAGAAGTTTGATTGATTATTCCACTAATATGAGGATTTCTATTAGTGGACGACATAGATGAGATTGAGGATCTAACCGACTGGAAGTCTGGAATAATAGCAGGACGAGAAGGCTTATGAAAGGAACTAAATCGAAGTAAAGGCCTTCTGTCAGAGGTTTCTAAAATAAAAGAGATTTCTCTAATTGTAATATTCCTAGGGAGTTTAGGTTCTGAAATAATGAGTTCTTTAGGTATGATAATTTCATCCTACTTTAGCCTTTTAGGGACATAAGTGGCTGATTCATCAGCACAAACTTGAATAAGAACGGTTTCTTCTTTTTTAGGATGGATAATGCTAAGTTTTGGATTTATTTGTGAAGAAAGTAATCTAAAGTAGACTCAATAGGTGATTGCAAGGTTTTTGGAAAGCTCTTTGAATTTATCAGCCATTAAATGAACATCAAGGACTAGAGTTTGAAGAATCAAAGGATCAGTAAGATCTAATGAATAGTTTGGACAACAATTGAAATAGATGGGACCATGACAAACATTTGATTGAACCATCGCAAGGAGTGAATCTTTGTATGTTTTTAATCTGTCGTCTCTTAAGGCTAAGAAGACAGGGTTATCAATTCCCGATTCAGTTAAAGGTTTAACAACAACTTGAATTAGACCGAAATGAATATATCTAAAGTGCTTTTGAAGGTATTTATTTAATGAAACTCTTGATGAAAGCTAAAAGGTTTCATAATGATCATTTAAACTAATGATTTCTTCATGAATTTTGACAGAAAAAGCAGTTTTAAGGCTTAAAAGAGTAATTGAATATATTAGTTCAATAGGTTCAGAAGGGATATTCCATTTGAAATAGTCCCTGGCTGCTTGAATTGCTTTACTATGTACTATGTTTAACTCTGAAGGAGATGTAGATGATGAAGAAGATGATAACCTGTACAAAAGCCTTCTTAGTGATGCTGCCATGATGCTAAGATGATTATTCTCATGATAATCCATTAAACTAAAGGAATTAATCAACAGGAAATAACATACAAATAATCACTTATCTTAGACAGAAAACTACTAGATACCCAACAATACACTGTGGGACCACACCAGGACTACCTCCACTCTAACCCATTTATTGTCGGGATCACCAGTCACCATGCTGACCAACAAACTTACTAGAGGCGCCCTAAGGACTCATAGGAGGCTGACCAACATTGCATATTAACGCATCTTTTATGCCAAATAACCGGCTTATCTTCGTCTTCAATGAATATATTTATATGTCATTAAGTTTTAATTGACCTTCTTTAGGTTAATTGATTAGTCCTTCGACTAATCACAGGGACTTAGCCTAGATACATGATGGTAAAATTAAACAAACATTAATTAAGGGATTATTAGATACTTAACTAATTTGACTATATACTTGGCTAACACTTGATTAACTTGACTAGATGCTTGGGTAGACACGTGGCTAACACTTGGCTCTGACACCAGTTGGAGACAGGATCGAGTGCAATTTTTAAATTTGAAATAAATTACAAAACGTGATTAATTAATAGTAAAACTTAATTAATTAAGAGTAAAGCTTGAGTAACAATTGATCAAATAAATAAGCATGAACAAAGTAACAAATATGAATGGTAAAATGAATATTGCAAAACTTGCAAAATTAATTTAATGCGCATGGTCCTAACTAGTACATAAATAGTGTAGGAAAATGATGGCAGAAGGAATTCATGCATAAAACATGGAAATTGAATGAAAACTTATTGATATTGTTGAATTCTGCGAATGAATTGTACAAGAAAGCAGAGGACAAAGATAGGAAAGTGGGAAGGGATAATGCATAAGGGAGTGAGACAGATAAGTTCTGCCTTTTGCATATAACTTTGAAGCCTTTATATAGGTTTAAAAAGTAAAATATACAATACAAGATATTTATTGCTACAGTGACACGATAATATTTTTGACATTTGAATAGTAAAAGGATAAGATTATGGAGGCATTTTGAATAGTGGACTACTCTTGAACAGTTGTACACGGACATTTTGAATGGTTAACGTCTGACAAGTTTATTAAAACTTGGCAGTTATTTCTTGATTTTTATTATTGCGTGCTTGTGTGTTGAATTCCAGGGGGTTTTGCTGTATAGTGTCCCCTGATTTTGGATAATTGCGTCTTAAATTTCATACGGATCCTGAGCACATACACTGCCTATTGGATAAGAGTAGGACTCAGTGGATGAAATGCTATTGGCATCGCCTTGATGCTTGAACCATATAATGGATTTCTTGAATGTAGCTTTGTTCTTGGAACCTTTGGATGAACTTAATGGGACGTTTGTCATCTTCTTTGACTGGTGTTGAGGGATTGTCTATGACTTGCTTTGTCTGATACTTTAAATATCGTTGAACTTGATTAAGATTACATCGCTGATCGAAATTGAATTTTTCCCAGAACTTGAATTTAAATTCGTGGACAGTGGAGACATAAGGATCATCATGACGAATCTTGTGATATTTGAAATTCTAAAAGAGAATCCAAAGAACTTCAGATTTAATTGAAAATATAATTTCATTTAACGCTTTGAATGATTTGAGTTGCTTCATAAGAACTTGAAATCCTGGAACTGCTGGTGAAGGTAATGATTCTAAGTTGAACCCGATATATATCGACCAGTCGAAGAACCAGCTTTGAATATATTGATTAGAGACTCCTTTGTCAAAGGAGATGAACTAGGAATGATCAAAGCTACTACAGTAGAATGTTCTAAACCAAGCCATTTTGTAATCTAGAAAATTGAAATGTTGAGGTTAGAAATGGACTGAGAACTTTTTGTATTCAAAAGGGGACAAACCCCATTCTTTGGATGATAAAATTTTGAGAATCCAAAATTTGGAATAAAGAACTTTTCCTTTGTCATCTTTAATATGCTCGATTCGAGCTGATTTGGTGTCAAGGAGTATAAGTTCATAGAATCTGC
This sequence comes from Pachycereus pringlei, assembly GCA_002740445.1. Classification (NCBI taxonomy): domain Eukaryota; kingdom Viridiplantae; phylum Streptophyta; class Magnoliopsida; order Caryophyllales; family Cactaceae; genus Pachycereus; species Pachycereus pringlei. Next base: position 7,264 of record NCQS01075993.1, read on the forward strand.
GATTTTGGAGTGTATCGGCCTCAGACTTTCTTGGGTGAAAAATAGAGCTGAGGTTTAAAGTTTTAGAGTTTGAACAGGTTGTGGTTTAGGAAAATGAGTAAAGGTTATGAATTCAAATTTTGATTTTGAAAAGTAGGAGGATTGAGATTGGGGTTTTGGTAAAACTTGTAGTTGAGATGTTGAAGGCTTTTAAGTAGTGTGAGGGGTGGATTTTACAATTTGGCTGTATGCTAGAGGTGAAAATTCGGTAAGGCTTTCATATTGATTTTGAATATTGATTTCAGGATAGGTTGGATGAGTCTCTGCTTGAATTTGGCTCTTAGGTTTGATGGCAAAGTATTGAATAGTGGGAGCATAAGATTGGATTTTCTTACCTTTGTCTGGGTTTGGTTCCATCTGAAATAGAGACATTGAAGTGAGTTGCTTCAAAGAAATCTGCCAGTGAGATAATGAGCCGGCAAAATTTCTTTGAAAATCTTTGAATAAAATTCAAATTTAAAAATAATATTTTTGAGTATTGTTTAAAACTAGTTTTAAAGTTGTATTTCTTCGTAATAGTAATTGAATCGAAGCCCTAAAATGCAGGTTTAAACTTAATTGAATGGGAAACTACCTTCGTGATGCATATGCTACGTATGAATGTGGACCCTGACTCTTGAATGCAAATTTCTATTTGACTATGCCTGTGAATTTATGCAAGAGGAGCATAAAGGAATATGATAGGGATAATTAAGCATAATAATTTGGAGTCTGTTTTTGAAAAAGGTAAATAAAATTGAACAATATGAATAATTTGTGAAATATGTTTGATATCTATATTATTTCATACTGGGCTACTGCCCTTTTGGTTATTTTAAGGTTTTGATTCTAGTAATTTTTTGATTGTATTAATATTGGCTTTGTCTAATAAGGCACAAATTTCTTGAGTTCTTTCTTGAAGAGAAGGAGTTTGCATCATTTCAAAAAGAGTTATTAATTTTGGGGTGTAGGACTTTTTTTAGCTTCCCAAGCTAGACTCGGACGTCTTTTAATGTCTTTATCCTTTTGTATAAAATCGAGTTTTCTTATTATTTGAATCTTTTCTTGCCTTAGGATGTATTTTTCATGTATTATGATCATGTTGATATTATTAGAAGGAATTGAATCTTTTGGACCGATGAATTTGAAAGAAATATTATTACCTGTAATAGAGGTATGAATACCGTTTTCATCTAGCTTGAAAGGATAGATTTGAGTAATAAAAGGAGTGCCAAGAATAATGTTTTATCTTATGTTTTTTACTAGAATAAATGAATTCTCGAAATAATAATTTTCATGACAAATATAAATATTGGATACTTTGTATTGAATTTGTAATGGATTTCCATTAGAGTAAGGAGTTGCTCAGATGTTTTCTTACAATATTGGGATGAAACTAATTCTTCTTTAATGCAGTTTTGGTCTGCACTAGTGTCAAGGAGTGCTATTGTTTTTAGTTCGAAATTATCTTGAATTTTTAGAGTAACGTAAATATACCATTTTTTTGAAAGTAACTTGATTGATGGTAGACAAGAATTTAGAATTTGATTTTCTTTGATTTAGGCTTTGGGGAATATATGTGCGTTTTGATCGAGCAGAGGTAACTTGACTAGACACTTAGGTAACCTAACTAGACACTTGGGTAACCTAACTAGACACTTAGCTTTGATACCAGTTAGGGATAGGACCGAGTGCAATTTTTTAAATTTGAAATAACTTGCAAAACGTAATTAATTAATACTAAAACACATTTTGTTCCTTATTAAACAGAGGCCAAATATTAATACAATCAGAAAATTATTGGAGTCAAAATCTTAAAATAACCAAAAGGGCATTAGCCCAATATAAAATAATTTAGAAATATTTCATAAATTATTATTCAATTTTATTCCTTTCCATTTTTACAAAAACACATTCCAAAAGTTATTCTTTCAAAAGCAATAACTATCATATTCCTTTAATCATGCTCTTCTTGCATTAAAAAATTTGAATGCAAGAGTCAGGGTCCGCATTCATTCATGGCATATGCATCCGGAAGGAAGTGTCCTATTCAATCAAGTTAAAACTTGTATTTTTAGGACATTGATTTAACTACTATTATGAAGACTTTTACAACTTTAAAACTAATTTTAAACAATAATCAAAAATATTATTTTCAAATTCGAATTTTATTATTCAAAAATTTTCAAAGGAATTTTGCCAACTCATTTTTTCACAAGTAGATTTCTTTGGAGTATCTCACTTCAATGTCTCTATTTCAGATGGAACCAAATCTAGACAAAGGTAAGCAAACTCAATCTTATATTCCCACTATTTAAGACTTTACTATCAAACCTAAGAGCCAAATTCAAACACAGACTCACCCAACTTATCCTAAAATCAAGATTCAGAATCAATATGAAAGTCTTATTGAATTTCCACCTCTAGCATATAGTTAAGTTGTAAAATTCACCCCTCATACTACTCAAAAGCCGTCAACATCTCAACTGCAAGTTGTACAAAACCCCAATCTCTATCCTCCTACTTTTCAAGATCAAAATTTGAATTCATAACCTTTACTTATTTTCTTAAACCACAGCCTATTCAAATGCTAAAACTTCAAACCCCAACTCTGTTTTTCACCCAAGAAAGTCTCTTTCTTAAAGCCGATACACTCAAAAATCACAGATTCTATGAACTTGTACTTTTTGACACCAAATCAACTCGAATCGATCATATTAAAGATGACAAAGGAAAAGTTCTTTATTCCAAATTTCGGATTCTCAAGATTTTATCATCCAAAGAATGGGGTTCGTCCCCTTTCGAATGTTAAAAATTCTCTGTCCATTTCCACCCTCAACATTTCAATTTCTTAGACTGCAAAATGGCATGGGTTAGAGCATTTTACTACAGGAGTTTGGCCATTCTTGGTTCATCTCCTTTGACAAAGGAGTCTCTGATTAATATATTCAAAGTTGGTTCTTTGATTGGTGGACATATTTTGGATTCAACTCAGATTCATCACCTTCATCAGGGGTTCTAGAATTTCAGGTTCTTATGAAGCAACCCAAATCATTCAAAGCATTAAATGAAATTATATTTTCAATTGAATTTGAAGTTCCTTGGATTCTCTGTTGGAATTTCAAGTATCACAAGGTTGATCATGATGATCTTTATGTCTCCATTGTTTGCGAATTTAAATTTAAATTTTGAGAAAAATTCAATTTCAATAAGCAATGTAATCTTGATCAAGTTCAACGATATTTAAAGAATCAGACAAAACAAGTCATGGTCAATCCATTAGCACCAGTCAAAAAAGATGACAAACGTCATTCATCAAGTTCATCCAAAGATTTCAAGAAGAAAGCTACATTCAAGAAATTCATAAAATGGTTAGAGCATCAAAGTGATGTCGATAGCATTTCATCCACTGAGCCCTACTCTGATCCAATGAGTGGTCTATGTGCTCAGGATCAGTACGAAATTTAAAAACGCAATTATCCAAAACCAGGGGACATTATATAGCAAAATCCCTTGGAATTCGATATGCAAGCATGCAATAATAAAAATCAAGAAGCAGTTGTCAACTTTTAATAAACTTATCAGACATTAGCCATTCAAAAATGATCGCGTACAATTGTTCAAGATTAGTCCATTATTCAAGATGCTTCAATAATTATATCCCTTTATTATTCAAATCTCAGAAATATTATCGGCTTATTGTAGCAATAAATATCTTGTACTGTATATTCTACTTTGTGCGCCTATATAAAGGCTTCAAAGTTGTAAAAGAAAGGCAGAACTTATTTGCGTTATTCCATTGTATAATATTTCTTTCCTCACTTTCTCTCTTATCCTTATCCTCTGCTTCCGTGTACAATTCGTTTGCAGGATTCAATAATATCAGTAAGTTTTTATTTAATCTATTTTATGTTTTATGCGTGATTTTATTCCTTCTATACTGTTCCATCGCTATTCATATACATTTTAAAACCATTCATATTGAATTAATTTTCAAACTTTGCACTATTCATATTTGTTGCTTTGTTCATTCCTGTTTATTTAATTAATTAATCAAACTTTACACTTTATTAATCAAGTTTTACTGTTAGTTAATCTTGTTTTACTATTAATTAATCACGCTTTTTAAACTTTGCACTATTCATGTTTATCAAAATTTTGAAATAAGTTACAAAACGTGATTAATTAACACTAAAACTTGATTACTGAATAGTAAAGCTTGACAAATAATTGATTAAATCAATAAGCAAGAACAAAGTAACGATTATGAATGGTGAAATCAATAGTGCAAAACTTAAAAAATTAATTCAATATGAATGGTCCTGAAACGTACATGAATAGTGATGGATGAAGGAATTCACGCAAATCATATGAATAAAATTTGCATAGTGAAGGTTGTTGAATGAACTTACTGATTGATTGAATACTACGGATTGATTACAACGAGGCAGAAGATAAGGATAGGAAGGAAAGTGGGGAAAGAAAAATGTAAGTTCTGCCTTTCGCTTTCAACTTTGAAACCTTTATATAGGCCCTAAAAGTATTTGTACAGTACCATACATTTATTGCTACAGTAACACGATAATATTTTTGCATCAAAACAGTAAAAAGATAAGATTATTGAAGCAACTTGAATAGTGATCTTATCTTGAGCAGTTGTATGCGTGCAATTTTGAATGGTTGACGTTTGACAAGCTTGTTAAAATTTGACAGCAGTTTCTTGATTTTTATTATTGCATGCTTGCGTGTCGAAATTCCAAGGGGTTTTGGTGTATAATATCCTCTAGTGGTTATAGAGTCTTGAATATTCTTGAATATTCACGTAATATGCTGCACTGGTGGTTTTGAATACAAGTAGGTGGCAATTGAGGGTGATATTCCATAAACCTTTAGGAGAGGGATTGTTGAGTATAAAAGAACTAGTGCTTCTCGACTGATATAGGTATACATCTGGAAAAACTCATTAAATAAATTGGATAATATGCTGATCAAGTGGTACACAATAATCTGAGATAAAGTGCTTATTAAACCGGAGCCTTTGAATGTAGCTACCTGGTATCACGATGAGTATCGGGTGACGACAGGATTCTTGTAAAAATGTTCGGTAAAATTTGAGTTTCTTTAAATAGGAATAAAAGAAAGTCCACGAAATTGATAGCCATTGATCATACCAGATAAAAGTGGCATATTCATTGTATCGAGGTCCTTTGATAGGAGTAATAAAGAGTTCATGGTCTTGATATCTGGAATAAAAGAAAAGAGGTTCTTGAATATCTTTCATAAGGTTTGAATGTTGAATGTAGGTTGAGTTGTTGTGGATGACATCTGGAATAGAGTTATTGAAACAAAATTACTTTGGTTGAAGAAATTCCCTGGTTATGAAGTCAAGTAAGGAAATTGTTTTCTTCATTGATGAATTCAATATCAAAATCGAAAATGAAAAGTATTGCTTCCCAGCGAGCAAAAATTTATCTTGCAACAAGATTTTGAACATCCTTTTGTAAGACTTCTTTTGCACTTTTGCGATCACTTCTTAATAGGAAATCATCTTGAAATTTTGAAACACATAAAACAATAAATAAAACCTTTCTTTTGATTGTGGAATAATGAATTTGAGTTCTAGTCCAGGTTCCACTGTGGAACCTCACTAATTGTTCAGGATTTGGGTCAAGACGGTGCTTGAGAATTCCTCCAAAACCTTTGTCTGACGCATCGGTTTGAACTATCATGAAAGCATGTGGGTTTGGTANNCCAAGACATGGGAGTGATTGGACCTTACTCTTGATATATTGACGATTTTTCGTAAGTCTTTGAAATAATGGTTTGCAAATTTCCTGAAGTTTAGGGAAACAAATTGTAACATTATTGAGACAACCAAAGAACATTTGCAATTGCTTTTTATCTTTGATTTCATTTAAAAATTTATCTGCAAATTCAAAAGATCGTTGAATGGGTTTAATAGTATCATTAAAAATTTCATTTTTGGAGCAGATACGGCTAAACCATTTCTTTTAATGATATTGAAAAATGTTTTTAGATGTTTAAAAAGTTGGACGAAAGTTTTTTGATAAATGAGAACATCATTGATGTAAACTATTGAAAATTCAGAATAATCATTGAGTATATCATTTGTAATATGTTGAAATTCAGAAGGAGCATTTTTGAGCCCAAATGGCATCACATTCCTTTCGTAGTGTTCAAATGGAACTGTAAATGCTGTTTTATATCTATCTCTTTTAGCAATTTGAATTTGCCAAAATCCAGATATTATATCGAATTTTGAAAATATTTTTAGATCATATAATCTTTCTAATAAATCTTCTTTTTTTGGGAAATTGGATATCTTATTCCATTGAAGAACTTTGTTGAGTGGTTTGTAGTTTATGATTAATTCGGGAATACTAGGTTCCTTTTCTGCTTGATTGCAGACATAGAGGGTTACACAACTCCAAGAAGATTTGAAGGATCTAACAAGCCTTTTGTCTAACAAAGATTGAATTTTCTTTTTGCAGAATTCTAAAAGCTCTTCATTTATTTGAATCTGGCGTGTTTTTGTTAGAATATTTCTTTCATCAAAATCTGTTTCATATGGTAATTCTATCATATGTTATTTTCTGTCCCAAAAGGCATTTGGGATATTAGCGCAAACATAATCTTCAAATAATTTCTTGATTGTTTGAATTTTTCGTTGAATCGTTAGTAAAACAAGTTGTTCGTCAATACTGACTTTAATAATTTCTATTTGAAGAAAAGCTATTTGTTTTTCTTTAGCAGAAATCATTTTTGAGATTGAAGATTCTTGAAGAGCAACAATATCTTAATTTTTCATAGTAGAAGCAAATTTGAATCCAATTTTTTTTCAAAAATATTTGAATAAATTCCTTTGGAATCGACAGTAAAAGGATATATTTGAGTAAGGAAGAGAGTTCCAAGGATGGCGTATTGTGAGAGATTTTTAACAAGTTCCAAGGATATATAAGCATTTGGAAACTTGTAGTTAATTTGAAGCTTGGATCTTGTAGCATTAGCCATTTTTTCATTAGTTTTTTAAGAATATTTTGAAGGAATTAAGCCTTCTTGAACGCAATTTATATCGGCACTGCTATCTAGCAGATTGATAGAATAAAGTTTGAAATCTTTGACTATAATAGTAACAGAAATATACCATTTTTGAAAATCAATTCGATTAATAACTGAAAGGAATGCCTCCTGATTTTGGTCATCTAGAGTTAATTTAGGAGAAGATGGAGGAGTTTGATTAGGAGGTTTTGAAGATTCAAGAGAAGAAACTTGATTTTTAAACTCTTGAAGCTGAGAAATAAGGATTGAATTTGATTCCTCAAGGAGATTTTGTGTTTTAATATGATTTTTTAATTCTTTAACTTTCTTTGACTGTTAATGGTTTTGAGAGACTTGATCCTTCTCTTTCATAGATTTCTAGTACTTGTTTTAGGCTAAAAGGTTGTATTCTTGATTCGGTAACTTTATCTTTAACTAATAAATTTTTTTTACTTATGAAGGCATTGAGTTTTGATTTCTGGTTCCTCAATCCTCTCGATAATATCGAAGAGGAGGTTTTTCTTGGGATTGATCTTTTGTAGTAACATTACAATTGTTAGGAGAAAGAGTAACTTCTTCATCTGAGGAGTTAGAATGGCTGGACTCAAATGTTTGAATTTCACAAAGGGCTTCTTCAGAATGGTCATGAATTAAAAGAGAAAGCATTATTTCTTGAAGTTTCTTATTTTCAAGCTTCATAATTTTCTCTTTTAATGGACATTTATTGGCTTTGTGTCCTACTTGATGACATTTATAACACGTAACAACTTGAGTTTAAGAGGGATTGGAGTAGTTTTCTTTTGATTTAAAAGGTTGCCTTTAGAGGTTTTCTTGGGATTTTGGTAGTTTTTTTTCCATATTTTTTAGGATAAACTTTTGAAGATTTTTTGATGACTTTTTTCTTTTTGGATGAGGGAGCTTCTAGTTTCGGATAACCAAAATGCTCACAAAAATGAACCAAGTTTGTTTCAGAATAGCTTCTTTTCATAATGATATTTATTTTGAATTCTTAATTCAGTACAAAGAGCTAATCCTTTCTTTTTAATAAAGTTGAATAAGTGACCATAGGTTAAATTATGCCATGGAATTTCTGTTGTTCCATAATGATTTCTTAATTTTTGTTTTATTCTTTGAGAGAATAAAGTAGGTAAACCGGAAATGAATTTTTCTTTCCAATAATTTTCATTAGCTTCTGTTCTTTAAAGGGTATAGGTAAGGAATGTATCTTTATACCATTTATAATCATTTAGACATCGACATATTAGATTTTGAATTATTTCTAAATGGGAAGAGGTTAATTCTTCAGTGTTTCCTATGAAATGCATGACTACGATATAAATGAGATACTCAATTGCTTCAGATTTATAGATAATTACTAGCTTGACTTAAGAAGTTTGTGGATCTTGATTGGTTTCTATTAAGTTTTGTAGTTGATGGTGTAAGATGTTTATTCTATCTTGTTAGATAAGAATATTTTTCCACCAATTTTTTAATTAACCTAGAAAACAAGACGCAAGGAGTATAGTGGCGTCTTCCGTAGAGACTCTTTTTGCAATATATGAAGTTGCACAAATACTCATTTCTTGAAGAGTATTGGCAATGTCATACTTTGACTTTCTATTTGTATTCTATTGATAAACAACATTTCCATCATAACTTGGTTAAATTAATGATCTATTGGTTTCACGTTGAAGATTTGGAAGAGTAGGTCTAAAATAATATGGCTGACTATGATTTCTGATCTTCCATGTATTATTCTGAGTACCTAATTTATTAATTTGGATTTCATTGAAATTATCTGCAATTGTTTGAATAAGATTTGGATTATTTGATAAGCTAGATTCAGAATCTAAGCTTTCAAGTTAATTACTGCAAGTTGGTTTATTCATGCATAGTATTTCTTTTGAAACAGAATTTTCAGAAGTATTTTTATCTTCTTGCTTTGGAAAAGAAGACGAGGGACGAATGGAAACAATTTTTTCTTTTATGAGAAGATTGTGCCATAAGTTTCGCGCTTAGTGGCACATAAGTATTTATTATGATTTGGAATAAAAATTTGATGTTTTGGAAGGAAATCATTTAGCCAGTTAAGGAAAGGCATATTTTCTTTGATTTTGGCTAATTGAGTATAATAAATAGTTTTAAATACTTGTTGCATATCTTTAGAAAAATAAGAAAGGAACCAGTCTTGGTAAGACTGATTACAATCATGATAGAATTGTTTATTAAGATAAATTTTATTAACTAGAAAAGTTTGATTAGTAAAACAGGTTGATTTAGAAAAATCATTTTGCTTGAAATAGTTTTCTTTTGAATCTAAACTTTCATTAATCATTATGATTGAATGTAAAAGAGAGTTAGATGATGATGATGCCATGAAGATGAGATGATGATGATAAGGATTTCATGATGTTAGAATGATTAGTCTCAGGATAATCAATTAAATTAAAGAAATTAATTAACACGAAATAATACACAAATAACACTTATCTCAAATAGAAAACCGCTAGGTACCCAGAAATATACTGCGGGACCAAACTAGGACCACCTCCATTTTAACATCTTTACTGCCAGAATCACCAATCACCAGGCTGACCAACGGAGTTACTAGAAGTATCATAAGGACTCACAGGAGGCTTACCGACACAGCTTCCATGCTAGATAATCGTCTTATCTCCGTCTTTAATGAGGATATTTATGTCATTAAGGGTTAATTGATCTTCTTTAGGCTAATTGATTAGTTCTTTGACTAATCACAGGGATTTAGTCTAGGTACATGATGGTAAAGTTAAACGAAAAGTTAATTAAGAGAGTATTAGACACATAATTAATTTAATTAGACACTTGGCTAATCTTGGCTAGACACTTGGTTAACACTCGGCTATGATGCAAATGGGGACAGGACTGAGTGTAATTTTTTAAATTTGAAATAAATTATAAAATGTGATTAATTAACCGTAAAACTTGATTAATAAAGAGTGAAGCTTGACTAATAATTGATTAAATCAATAAGCATGAACAAAGTAACGATTATGAATGGTGAAATCAATAGCGTAAAACTTGAAAAATTAATTCAATATGAATGATCCTAAAACGTACATGAATAGTGATGGATGAAGGAATTCACACTAAACATATGAATAAAATTTGCATAGTGAAGATTGTTGAATGAACTTATTCATATTGATTGAATACTACGGATTGATTACAATGAGGCAGAAGATAAGGATACGAAGGAAAGTGAGGAAAGCAAAATGTACAAGAAAGAGGCAGGTAAGTTCTACTTTTTGCTTACAACTTTGAAGCCTTTATATAGGCTAAAAAAGTAATTGTACAGTACTATATATTTATTACTACAGTAATACGATAATATTTCTGGCATCTAAACAATAAAAAGATAAGATTATCGAAGCATCTTGGATAGTGATATTTTCTTGAACAGTTGTACGCGGGCAATTTTGAATGGTTGACGTTTGACAAGCTTGTTAAAATTTGATAACTGCTTCTTGATTTTTATACTTGCGTGTTGAAATTTCAAGGGGTTTTGGACAACATCCCTTGGAATTCGACATGCAATTCGACACATAAGCACGCAATAATAAAAATCAAGAAGCAGCTATCAAGTTTTAACAGGCTTGTTAGAAGTCAACCATTCAAAATTATCCGCATACAACTGTTCAAGATAAGATCACTATTTAATATGGTTCAATAATTTTATCCTTTTACTATTCAATGGCAGAAATATTATCATCTTACTGTAACAATAAATATCTTGTATTGTATATTTTACCTTTTGGGTCAATATAAAGGCTTTAAAGTTGAAAGCGGAAGGTAGAACTTATCTGCATCTTTCCTTGTATAATATCCTTTCCCCACTTTCCTATCCTTATCCTCTGCTTCCTTGTACAATTCATCCGCACAATTCTATAATATCAGTAAGTTCATTCAACAACCTTTACTGTGCAAATTCTTTATAAATTTTATGCGTGATTTCATTCGTTCTGTACTATTCCATCACATTCCTACTAGTTAGAACCATTCATATTGATTTAATTTCTCCAAGTTTGCACTATTCATTTTACTATTTATATTCGTAGAGTTTGTTCATGCTACTGACATCGGTTTGATGCTCTAACCATTTCATGAATTTCTTGAATGTAGCTTTCTTTTTGGAACCTTTGGATGAACTTAATGAAGGACATTTGTCATCTTTTTTGACTTGTGTTGAGGGATTGTCCATGACTTGCTTTGTCTGATTCTTTAAATATTGTTGAACTTGATCAAGATTACATTGCTGATCGAAATTGAATTCTTCCCAGAACTTGAATTTAAATTCCTGGACAATGGAGATATAAAGATCATCATGATGAACCTTGTGATATATGAAATTCCAACAAAGAATCCAAGGAAGTTCGAATTCAATTGAAAATATAATTTCATTTAATGTTTTGAATGATTTGGGTTACTTCATACGAACTTGAAATCTTGGATTCGCTGGTGAAGGTAATGAATATGAGTTGAATCCAAAATATGTCCACAAGTCGAAGAACCAGCTTTGAATATATTAATAAGAGACTCCGTTGTCAAAGAAGATGAACCAGAAATGGTGATAACTCCTATAGTAGAATGCTTTAAACGATGCAATTTTGTAGTCTAGGAAATTGAAATGTTAATATGTTCATAGAATCTGCGATTTTTGAGTGTATCGGCTTCAAGAAAGAGACTTTCTTGGGTGACAAGTAGAGTTGAGGTTTGAAGTTTTAGAGTTTGAGCAGGCTGTGGTTCAGGAAAATGAGTAAAGATTATGAATTCACATTTTAATTTTGAAAAGTAGGAGGATGGAGATTGTGATTTTTGTAAAACTTGTAGTCTAGATGTTGAAGGCTTTTAAGTAGTATGAGGGGTGGATTTTACAACTTGGCTGTATACTAGAGGTAGAAATTCAGTAAGGCTTTCATATTGATTTTGAATCTTGATTTCAGGATAAGTTGGATGAGTCTGTGTTTGAATTTGGCTCTTAGGTTTGATAGCAAAGTTTTGAATAGTGGGAACATAAGATTGAGTTTGCTTACCTTTATTTGGGATTAGTTCCATCTGAAATAGAGACATTGAAGTGGCTTGCTTCAAAGAAATCTGCTAGTGAGAAAATGAGTCGGGAAAATTCCTTTGAAAATTTTTGAATAATAAAATTCGAATTTGAAAATAATATTTTTGAATACTATTTAAAACTAATTTTAAAGTTGTGAAATTCTTCGTAATAGTAGTTGAATCGATGCCCTAAAAATGGAGGTTTTAACTTGATTGAATAGGACACTTCCTTCCAGATGCTTATGCTATGAATAAATGCGGACGCTGACCCTTGAATGCAAATTTCTTTATGCAAGAAGAGCAAGATTACAGGAATATGATAGTTATTGCTTTTGAGAGAATAACTTTTGGAATGTGTTTTTGTAAAAATAGAAAGGAATAAAATTGAATTATGAAATATTTCTAAATAATTTCATATTAAGCTAATGCCCTTGTGGTTATTTTACAATTTGATTCCAATAATTTTCTGATTGTATTAATATTTGGGCTCTGTTTAATAAGGAACAAATTTCTTGAGTTCTTTCTTGAAGAGAAGAAGTTTGCATCATTTCAAAAAGTGTTATTAATTTAGGGCGTAGGACTTTTTGGTTTTCCAAGCTAGGCTCGGAATTCTTTCATCAATGTCTTTTAATAATTTGAATATGGCATCTTTATCCTTTTGTACTAAATCAAGCCTTCTTATTATTTGAATCTTTTCTTGTTTTAGGATATATTTTTCATAGACTCTGATCATATATTACGTGCTTAGGAAGGATTGAATCTTTTGGAATGATAAATTTGAAAGAAATATTATCT
>NCQS01076014.1:15110-25532 GCA_002740445.1 Pachycereus pringlei
GCATAATAAGACTCTCGGCATGTTAGCTTGTCTGAGTTAATAATAATATGCCATAATTACACTTCTGTAATACACCGAGGGTCTGTGATATTCAATGCTAACTCCAAATTAAATTCCATACAATGTCGAGTGTGGACATGCAAAAATTAGTCGGGATTCTTCCTCAATTCTAGAAAACTACATGATTCCTGCGTGTTTTTATCTTCATATTATTTTAACCCGAAAAGAAAAATCCTTATAAGGGCTAATGTTAACCATGTTGAGTTAAAATAATCCGAGAAACCCTTAATAGTCTCACTATCCTTAAGTCAATAAGCTCCTCACATTTGCCTACATTTCCTTATTTTAGTTATTCTTAGGTATATTTGGGGCTGTGACCTCATTAGTCTAACAAGCATAATCAGTTGAGATCTTTAACGGCGATGTATTAGTATTAACCAACATTTCCCTTACTGAAACAACAATGGGTTTCGCTACGTACTCGGTAATGGGTTTCGCTACGTACTCGGTTGTAAGGGTAACAGGCACGACCAAATTTAGCATCTCATTTCAAGTTTGTATGAAGTGACAAATCTTATATTTTTCCTATAAGTACGACAAGTTTCTCAATACTTGCTAATCCTTTTTTTTTTTTTTTTTGGCCTTGTCCTCGAATCCCCATTATAGGATCATAGGCATATTTAATGCTAATAATTTCCTAGAAAACTCTTTTAAAGTACATATGTTATCCAAACAAGTGATTCTCATATGCAAATTAACTCTCACTAATTGGATATTACGTGTGACCAATAACCCCATTTCTCATACAAATCTTCATAGCTTTGCTAATTAATTAGGTGTGCAGCCACAATCTCAATAGTCATATCTGTTTGCTGTCACTAGTACAATACAATGTGTTTGATTCTTTTAGTCTTACTGATTTCTTGATCATTAACCTACAATCTTAAGTTCTTAGCTTATGTGCAAGAATGCTTGTTTAATAAGTTTACTATATTGTTGAGGATCTTTCAAAGGGAGAAGGTGTATCAACTTATTTTAGCGCACTTTTGTAGCCCCTTGTTTCGTGTGATTGCAACATCCAAAAGACATATAATGCTTCTAAATTTTAATAACAATATAGTGTTAATCTCAAAATTCCTAGCCGTTTAGCATCTTACAAAGACTTATAGTGGTCTTCATCTAATTAAGAGTCATTAATAGGTCTGTATTGGAAGTTATAAGAAAATTAGTCTAATGACTAATTCTTACAGAATTTTCATGGATCATATATGTTATAGGGCAATAACTAGTCTGGAGCTAGCACCTAGCTAGGCTTTTGAATGGACTAATTTATTTTTCTTGCCATGTTGGTTCCATGAGTGACATAAACGTTTTCTTGCCATGCTGGTTCAATGAGTGGCATAAAAGCTTACTCAACTAAAGTAAACTAAACTAGGTAGTTGAATCTGAACCCACTAGAGTTCAACTATAATTTGCCCTGTATGACTTATATTTTGTCTCAAGTGGTCCCCTCATCGACCAACATAGAAATTAGCTTGTTTATTAGACTTTATAGAAAATGTACAAATAATAAGACAATAGGTCACTTCAAAACATTACTATCTTTGGTATTTAGATGAGATTATCAATTTTCCTCATTATGCTAGTCAAATAAGAAACAATTAGATTGACTCATCTTGACTTGCGTCAACGGTACCATCTAACTTTGTTGTTATGATATTTACATTACGTATAGAACACTTACAAGTAAAGGCACTCATAGATCTACATGTAGTTACTTGTTGTTATCTGTTTTATTAGGGTAACATGCCATCCCCTAGCAAAACTTACAATAGTAACCAAGAGAGAAAATGTGACTCTCATACATGTGATGATGACATATGAAGAACATCAATCAGGAACAAATAAACAGATCACCTTTAGCACGTGTGAACATATCTTGCACATTAGATGGCTCAAGGCTATAATCCCATACACTCGGCTCATGGTTCTCTTGCCTAAGGCTCTCATACCACTTCTATGATGCCCTCAATTCACATGTAGAAGTAAATATGTAATGATTGATAAGCATTCTATGGCAATAAAAAACATGAACATAGGGAAACATTACTGTTGTTTTCATTTTGAAAACAAGGCTAATCTTTCAACGAAAAACAAAAGAGCAAACTATATTTTAAAAAAAAAAAGAGCAATGTTCATTGCTTAATTGTAATGCAGATCATAATATAGTTGTCAAATCCAAAGTTTTCTTATGACAAAGGAAACTTTATAACAAAGCTAAATTGAATAGAGAAAAGTGACTAACAAAGTGTGTGAAGTGCAAAGCAATGATTTTAAAAATTCTTCGTTAGTCATTATCAAGGTTGTCCTTATTGTAAAAAAGAAAATACAGCTCGCTTTTAATCAAATGCTAATAGAACCTATTCAAATGCTGATAATCAGTTTGAGAGGACTATGAGCTAAGAGTTTATAGACCAATATGCACAGAGTCAAGATGAGAAGTCAAGTGTCACTTCATCAAACTAGCATTGTCTCTTTCTTCTCTTTCAAATTTAAGCAAGTTTACTTATGGTTGTCATGCAATTTCATTCCTAAATAAAAAAACGTAAAAACAATACACAAATGAGCCAAGAGCTTAGTACGTTACCCTCATGTAGTAAAATTGAATTAAAAGAGCCAATGAGCGTTCACATACTTTTCATGGTTATTTATAATTCATGAGCAACAAGCCTAGCTTAGGATCATTCAAAATAAATCATTTTTATTAGCCAAAGCTTGGACCCATATACAGTGAATCATAGAAACTTATGAGCTTGGAGATCTCCATCAGACTCCTAAGTTTTAGTGAACCACTCAGTAGTCGGCGTAAGAACGGTAATGGTAGTCAATAGTTAGTGCACTTTTAATAGGCTATGTTGTCTAGGTATCCTGCAATGACAAACTTATGACGTATTAACCCATGAGTATAGCAAATACATGATCATCGTAATAGTGAATGGGTCCCTTGGATGACAAAAACATATGAAAACTTATAAGGATGTTTTATAAAGAAATACCATAAAACTTCTATTGCATTATAAACATACAGACAATAACATACTTTAGTGAATGATTTGTTGATTCTTAAACTTAGATTTCTGATTCTTTCTTGTGAAAAGCCTTCGCGGAATATCCGGATTCAATGAGAAGTTAAATTTTTAAAAGCTTTAAGGCTATAGTAGATTATTAGTCATACTTTATATGCATTTTACTGCACTTCTAAATCTTAGCTTCACAATTTCTTTTACATTTGAGGTTGATTTAAAGATACCAAATTAGATATCCACTTAAAGGGAAAGTAATATAAATTCTAATTTTCTTGTAGCGGGGCATGCCACATTTCTTTCCTCTATATCAGTCACTTGCTCCCTTATTTGCATTACAAACTTTAAATTACTTCCCATTAGTTCAATATTACAAACTTTAAATTACTTTCTATTAGTTCAATGGCTCATCATTGAATGAGTACCTCAATTTAGTGAATCTTCAAGATTCCCACATCTGGGTTCATAGATTGAACTCTTAGGCATCTTTGTAGCTCTCACTAGCAGCTAAATCTAACTTTACTAGCTCAATTAAACTACTTTACATAGACACTTGCCACTTGGCCAACTCTTCTTCTTCTTAAGGGTTGCATGATTTCTCTTCTTAAACTTTCCTCCGAACTTAAATCTAGCTCCCAAGTTTAGGTCTTTGGTATTGCAAAGTCTAAAATTAACTTTATCAAACTTAGCTCTTCCCATTAATTTGACGATCCATCCACTTGTTCTATTACCTAATTTCACACATAGATCCCCCCAATGATTATTCTCCTCTCACTACTAAAGATTTAACTTCATTTTTCATTAGATCTCACCATTTTCCCCTTAAAAGAACTTGCTTTCATTTGTAAATACGTCATTCATTCACGCATATGCAAGCTTATGCTTAACTAAAGCCAAATTAAAGCAACAAAAATCCTCTATATTAATATCCTCACTCATAGTTGATTATCAAGTTAAGCCAATTACCTTAAATTAAGCAACTATAAGCTCTTACTCACCTTAATGCTCTCTATCTCTAATTTTAAGTGCATTGCGCTGGCAATCTCTGTAGGAAATTCAAGCTACTAATGACCACATCCACTAAAAATAATATCAAGGGACAATGCTCATTCATAGTCGTAATTCATCTAAACCAACACAATTACAAGCTTCTTTCAAATTTCCCCGTAATATGCCCTTACCCTCTCCACTTGCATCATTTAGCTCAAAAACTTCATGATAACGACTAATTCAATGAAGTCCGTATACTCGAGAGTAAACAATTTGATTATACCACTTGCATCATTTAGCTCAAAAACTTCACGATAACTAGTAATTCAATGAAGTCCGTATACTCGAGAGTAAACAATTTGATTATACAGATTCTAATACTTTAATTTGTTCAATTGAAACTTAAAGCCATAAAAACGAAATCCACTTTGAAAGCAATGTAGGAGGCTACATTTGCTGCAGTTAGGGGGTGAAGTGGGTATAAATGGAAAGCACAGAGGATGGCGATGACACTTGGGCATTGGGCGACGACCAAGGGTGGCAAAAGAAGTGCTAGTCCATGCCAAGCGGTTGTGGGGCAGCAGCCCTATCCTCGCGGAGTAGAGCAGGCGGACAGGGGGCTGAAAAGAAGGGGTAGGTGGCTACGGCGATGTGGCGTGCAGTTGTGCTGAGACTGAGGTTGGTCATCGATGGCCGTGGCCGGCGGCCGTGGTGGCTGGGTAGCAAGCAGCAATAGCAGTAGAAGGAATAGGGGGAAAGAGAAGCAGTGTGAAAAGAAGTTGAGAAGGGTGGAGGGGTTTGGTATTAATTGCTTTGTTTATTTATGATAAGTTCCTGAAATCATCCGCTTGCTTTCTATAGCAAGCTAGAATTTCTCTTTTTCTCTTTTTTTTTCCTTCATTAATTTGTTTTCAATACCATAGATCTTTTACCAACATTGATTTAAGTGGTTTGGTACTTGTTCGCCTTAAGCAAGGTTTCAAGTTTGAGTCTTGTGAATGGAGAAAACTGTGATGGAAAAGCTCTATCCTTTATTGGGCCAACAATAGCCTGACTCTAGTGAAATAGAGGATCCAAGACAAAAAAAAATATGAAAAATCACAGATATTGTGAAATTAAATTAAATTCTTATCTTTCATCCAATTCACCATATAGTCAATTTTTTACCACATATTTGGCTAAACTTAATTAGTTATTTTTCTAATTTCATTATATAATTTGCTTTCTTAATTATTAAGAAATTAAATTGACTCAGTTAATTTTTTTGCATTATTCAGAGGCACATGCATGCTTGCACTCAAATGCATATTTTTACATGAGTACGTGTGGTTAAGTTTGCTTCGTAAAAAAAAGCAATCACTTAAATTGATTAATTCAATCCTTTCCTATGTCATTCCTTAATTTTCATAGTTCTACTACCCTAATAAATATTTATAATCATATAGCTCATGCAATTTTGGAAATGATTAAGCATGACTAAATAATGGGGTGTTATACCCCTCATCTAGCATCACTATTGAAGGCAAATGTCCAACCACACATTTCCTAACTAGCCTTGTTTGCTTTTTCCCAAAACATGATAATTTTTAGTTGCGATTGGTTCAATTTGGATAGTACCTAATTGATATCTCTTAGAGCATCACAAAAGGCTTTGTACATCAAGGCCCTATGAGGCAACTTCATTTCTAAATCATGCTTGGCAACATCCTTTTCTTTCTGCCAGTATTTGTATGTCATGATAAAAGGCACTTTATGGAGTTTTCCCTAAACTTCAAAATGCCGAAAAAAAAAAAACAAGTTTCTAAGTGGGGAGCAAACATTTTAAAGGAAAAGTTAGAATTGAGCTTGAGATCAAACCTGACTAGTTCAGGCTCTGTTTGTTTTTGTTAAGCTCTTGATGTTCAATGTCAGATGCATTCAGGAAGCTGAAGGTTAGCTTTTTAGAAAGTCAATGAAGTCTAATTTTGGGTTATGTAATTTATTTCAAGCAAAGTCAAGTTGTAGTTGTCAAAATAAGGCATAGAAGCTTAAGTGTCAGTTCTGTCTGTTGGCCCATTTTTTCATGTCAATTTTGTTGTAACTATTTCCTTAGCTAGGATGGTTTATTTTGGGTGTATGAGTAGTCATTCAGAAACTTATGAAGTCTATTTTATGAGTGTAATTAAATTTCATACAATTCAAGAGTAGATATGACGAAAGGGCCATTGTTCCTAGGCTACCAATTTTAGCACAAGAAAAGACCACCTCACTTAAAGAAGGTGGTTCTCCCTCCTCATGATGGATTTGACTTGATTCAAATTGAAGAATAAAATATACATGCCATAGTTTACTGTACCTTTGAATCATCCATTTTGAGCAAGTAAACAGGAAGTTACAGATTCTTGAAGTTGGAGGTTTTGCAAATCAGCCCAGCAGCGTGTCATGCTAAATTTTAATAGCTTGTAGCAACAAGAAGAGAACGCGAGAAGTTACTAAAAATTAACCCAAGACAAACGTCCTGATTTCTTGTTTCAATATAATCAAGAATCACTCAAATTGGACATCAATTGACCACTCAAAGCTAAGGGAAAATTCTGAAGCTCAAAACTGCTAGTTCATCCCTGCACATACCTGGTTTTGTGTACTTGTTTTCCTAAACCTTTAGGAGGTTTATGGGTTGTTTTTTTGTTTACTATGTTAGCCAATATCCTAGATTACCAACTTATATAGAGGTTAAGTCAAGTTCTTCATGGGGATTCAACATCATTAAGTTGAGCGTTGTAGTTTGAGCTCTATTCTAACCCGATTTTCGGGTTGATTCTCCTACCTAAACCTAGTTTAGGGCTGACTTTTCTCATTAGTATATTTATCAACATCCTAAGAAATCCATCCATACATTAAAATCAGTTCTAAATCAATTAGAGGTTAGAGAACCAGCCTAATCAAGTTTAGTGCTAAACCGGATTGGTTAGGCCTAATTAAACTATTTTGGCTTTGCAAAGATTTTTGCTTATAGGGGAAGGTTTTATGACCTGCCTACTTGGCTCCTTGGATCCTTGGATGACCAAGAACATCCTCATTAAGCTTCTGTAGCTTTGGAATACAAGTTAGCCAATTAGAACAAAGGAAGAGGTCCATTTACAATCTTATTGGATGGCCATAAAGCAATCTTTAGCAGCCTACTTGTTTGGTAGCTTATTATAACTAGATTTTGATGAAGTACAGAAAGAATTTGAGCATTAGCTCCTTTGAATATTCAAACTCTCTTCTAGCTTGTCCTTGCTTAGGCCAAGTAATGTGGTGATCTGGCAAGAGTCCTAGTTTCTCTTTGGTGGTGCTTCTATATCCAAAGAGTTCTTAAGGGCCCTCGCTACATTCTTGGTGGCGTTTTTGTATCCATGAGTGTAGTTGGAATCTACTTATCCCTTTCCCCTATCTCGATTTGCATTTGATTCTCATTCCTTGTATGCATTCTATTTTGGCTTATCTTACATCCTGATTTGAGTACGGGTTATTCATTGGTGGAATACATCATTTTTGGTATCGCAACTATGGTTTCTCCTTGGCCTTGAACCATAGCCCAAACACATCCCTACTTCCCAAATGCAATCCAAAGCACAAATAACCTGGTTTTGAGTTAACTTAAGTCATAAGTTCTAGCATGACTTTGGAAGAGAAATTTAATGCCCTCATGAAGATTAATGAAGAAATAAGAACCAACCATAAAGAAATGAGTACTTATGGCACCAACTTGGTGAGTTTGTCAGCTTTCAAATTCCAAGATTTCATTGCAAAAAGGATGAGTTCACAACCGGATTTTCTAAGGTAGAACATGCATTGCTTGTTATAACCTTGGTGACCAAGAGAAATTCAAGGTGCTTATTTCAAGACCGAGAGGTTGACCACTTCAACGTTGGAAGAATTACAAGTTTAAGCGAAAAAAGAAAGGAAAAGGGTGAGAACTTGGAAGAAGTTGAGAAGTAAGTTGAGGGGTGCCTTTTGCTCACCTGCTTATATGCTCAAACATATTTCTCTACTTCGTAAGAACAATGGTTCAAAGTCCTCAAATACGAACATCCTTTTCAACAAGGAGAGTCCAAAGAATTTGTTTACTTTTAGCGTCTCTACCTCGCTGCCTATAAATGAATAAGGAAGTTAAGCAGCCCTTTATGTCAAATGAAGAGGGCCAATGTCATGAAGACAATAAGGTTAACTTTGACTTACCTCTAAGATTTAATGAGCACAAAAATGACAAAGGTGCTTGTGAGGCATTCATAATCTTAAGCAGGCCATAAACGTCTGGGTTGAAGCAAGAGGAGATTGCATGATTGTTTGAGCAACGCTTGACTCAAGGAGGTTGCCCTTACTATCAACAAGAGTTGAGGACAATTCTTTTCCAACAAGGAGAGTATGATGGATATCTCCTAGGCCATCATAAAGGCTTTGTACATCAATCCCCTTTGAGGTAACTTCGTTTCTAAACCATGCTTGGCAATATCTTTTCTTCCCTCCATGATTTGAGCTTCATGGTAAATGGCACTTTGTGGAGTTTTACATAAATTTCAAAATTCCTAAAATAAAAAGAGGTTTCAAAGTGGGGAGTAAGCATTTTAAAGGAAAAGCAAAAATTAGGCTTGAGATCAAACCAAGCTAGTTCAAAGTCTGTTTGGTTTTGTTCAGCTCTTGATCTTAACGTTTATCTAATGAAGTCTACTTTTTGTTTGTGTAATTTAAAACAAGCAAAGTCAAGTTGTAGTTCTCAAAATAAGGGATAGAAGCTTAAGTGTTAGTTCTATCCGTTTGCCCAGTTTTTTATGTCAATTTTGTTGTAACTATTTCCTAGCTAGGATGCTTTATTCTGCATTTATGAGTAGTCATATGAAATCTTAGTAAGTACATTTTATGAGAATGTAATTAAATTTAGGGCAAGTCAAGTGTTGATAGGACAAAAGGACCATTGTTCCTATGCTGCTAGTTTTAACACCAGAAAAGACCATCTCACTTAAAGAAGCTAGTTCTCCCTCCTCATGAAGGATTTTAACTTAATTCAAATTAGAGAACAAAATATACACAAATATTTTAATGTGAAGTTTGAATCATCCATTTTGAGCAAGTAGCGGGGAAGTTACAGACTCCTAAAGTTAGAGGTCATATGGATCAGCCCAATAGCATGTCAAACTGAAATTGAATGGCTTGTAGCATGAGGAAAGGAAAGCGAGAAGTTACTAGAGGTTATCCCAAGACAAACTTCAAGATTTCCTCTCTCTATAGAATCAAGAATCACTCAAGTTAGATGTCAATTGGCCACTCAAAGGCAAGGAAAAATTCTGAAGGTCAAAATTACCGGTTTATCCCTACACATACCTAGCTTTATGTACTTGTTTTCCTAAACTTTCATGAGGTTTAGGGCTGCATTTTTTCCTTAGGATGTTAGCCAACATCTGAGTTACCATTCCATGTAGCAAAATCTAGGTTAAGTTATGTTCTTCATAGAGATTCAACTTCATTAGTTGAACATTGCAGTTTGAGCTCTATTCTAACCTGGTTTGAGTGTTCAGGCTGATTCTCCTAACTAATCCATATTTAGGGATGGCATTTCTATTTAGGATGTTCATTGACACCCAAGGAACCCACCTATTCATTAAAATTAGTTCTAAATCAAGTGAAGGTTGGAGAAGCAGCTTAATCAAGTTTAGTACTAAACTAAGCTGATCATGCCTAATTGAACTGCTCTGGCATTTGCAATGACTTATCTATATGGCGAAGGGTTTTTTCACCTTCCTACTTTCCTTCTTGGATGACCAGGGACATCCTCATTAAGCTTTTGTAGCTTTGGAATGCAAGTTTGCCAATTTGAACAAAGGAAGAGGTCCATTTGCAATCTGATTGGATTGCCATAGTGCAATCTACAGCAGCCTACCATTTCTCTCTCCTCCACGTGTAAGTGGCCCTTAAGAGTGCTTAATAAATGTTTGAGCTTGATTTTAATGTAACTAAAACATGCATTAGCTACACACATTGTTATAATTAGTTTAGCTATGTTTCTGTTTGTAATTAGCTTTGTTTAAGCTTAGTTAGAGGTTTTCTAATCATGAAGAAGCCTCCCCTTCCTTCCTTGGAAGCCGCTTAGATGTGCATAAGTACTTGCTTGGTAGATTATTGTAACCAGATTTTAATGAAGTAAAGAAAGAAGTTGAGCCTTATCTTTGAACATTCAAACTCTCTTCTGCCTTGTCCTTACTTAGCCTGAGTAAGGTGGTGATCTAACATGAACCTTAGCTTTTCTTTCGTGGTGTTTCAGTATTCAAAGAGTGGTTAAGGGCCCTAGCTACATTCTTAGTGGTGTTTCTATATCCATTAGTGGAGTCAG
>NCQS01076014.1:27339-37458 GCA_002740445.1 Pachycereus pringlei
ACTTTTGAATCATCCATTTTGAGCAAGTAAGCAGGAAGTTACAGATCCCTGAAGTTGGAGCTCCTATAGATAAGCACAATAGCATGTCATGCTAAAATTTAACGATTTGAAGCAAGAGGAAGCCAAGAGAAAGTGCGAAGTTACTAAAAATTGACCCAAGATAAACTTCAAGATGTCCTCTTTCCATGGAATCAAGAATCACTCAAATTAGACATCAATTGGCCACTCAATATCATGGAAAACTTTTGAAGGTCAAAACTGTCAGTTTATCCCTACACATACCCGGCTTTGTGTACTTGTTTTCCTAAACCTTCATGAGGTTTTTGGCTGTCTTTTTAGCTTAGGATGTTAGCCGACATCCTGAATTCCTAGGCTATGTAGAGAAATCTAGGTTAAGTCAAGCTCTTCATGGGGATTTAACTTAATCAAGTTGAACGTTGTAGTTTGAGCTCTATTCTAACCTAATTTGAGTTTTCGGGTTCATTCTTCTACCTAAACCTAATTTAGGGACAATTTTTCAAGTTGGGATATTTATTAACATCCTAAAGAACCCATCTATTCAATAAAATCAGTTCTAAATAAAGTGGTGGTTGTAGAATTAGCTTAATCAAATTTAGTGCTAAACTGAGCTAATTGGGCCTAATTGAGCTGTTTTACCTTTTTAATGATTTTTCATTATGGGGAAGTGTTTTGTGAGCAGCCTACTTGCCTCCTTGGCTCCTTGGACAAACAGGAACATCTTTATTAAGCTTTTGTAGCTTTGAAGGCAAGTTGGCTAATTGGAAGAAAGGAAGAGATCCACTTGTGATCTAATTGGATGGCCATAAAGCAATATGCAGCAGCCTACTATTTCTCTCTCCTCCATATGAAAGTGACCCTTGAGAGTGTTTACTACATGTTTCAGCTAGAGTTTAATGTAATCAAAAGATGTATTAGGTGGACACATTATTGTAATTAGTTTAGCTAAATTTCTATTTGTGATTAGCTTTATATTAGCTTTATATAAGCTTTGTTAGAGGTTTCCTAATCATGAGGAAATCTCCCCCTCCCTACCCCTTCCCTGGCATCAGCTTGGACGTGTAGAAGTACTTGCTTGTAGCTTATTGTGGCCATGATTTGATGAAGTAAAGAAAGAAGTTGAGCCTTAGCTCCTTTAAACAACTCTTTTATTGCTCACTCTTCATGAGGCAAAGTAAGGTGGTGCTCTAGCAATAGTCTTAGCTTCTCTTTACTGGTGTTTCTATATTCGAAGAGTGGCTAAGGGCCATAGCTACATTCTTAGTGGTATTTCTGTATTCGAAGAGTGGCTTATCTTGCATTCTGATTTGAGTGTGAGTTAATCCTTGGTGGAATACATCAGTACCCATAGGTTTTGGACTATTCAATGAGTATGATTTTCATCCATGAGGTCATCATATTGGCGGTCATGGTTCACTTGTTAGTTTTTAATCATGCATGATAAAGCTTTCAGTAAAAATTATCCAGAAAGTCAGATGTCGTACGTCAACTTCTAGCTTTGTTTTGAGGGAAAAAAACAATCTACAATTTTGATGAATCATATATAGTTGATAGCCTCGAAAATGTATCTCCAATAGTCTATCGCATGCCTTCAGATTCTACGTATAACTCTAGTAATGAAGCAAAAATCGAGCCAAGGTCAGTGTAGGCCCGTCTTTACTCCTTTTTATTATTAGCTACTTTTGGCAACCAAAAGGATGAACTCACAACTAATCTTAAGTGAGCGATTAGTGGACATCACCAACGTGTTTTTCCCTTGAAGATATCCAATAATTTCCTCCATTTTGGCTGGTTGAGGGTGCCTTTAGATATGGACAAGTGCAGAAATTTCATGTCCTTGTATTTTTGCTAGTAATCCCCTCTTTCTTTCAAATTGGTTGTACATGCTATTACCTTCTCATTGGGCAATTATGTAGCCTAAGCTCATTAGTTAGTGGTCTTTGTAATCTCCTTTGATTGACCAGAGGTTAAGAGAGAAGGGTACCATTCTAGCATTTCCATTGGCCTGAATCCTCGTAAAAAGATTTTGGGTAATAAAATGAAGAAACTTTTAATTGCATTTTATCTCTCCAAAAGTCCTAGAAAAATTGTTATCGAAAAAAGTCCTCTCGATGGTGATTATTAGGTCTTTTCTTTAGCTTGGCTGTTTATCCTCTAAAGTTAATGTTTTTAGAATGCTTTTAGTTCATATGATGGTGATGCATTTAGCATAGAACATATCCCTTCTTTTCATTGCTTTCCCCATACAAAATCCCTAAAAACACAAACTTAATTATTATATTTTGTTAATCTTAACTTCATTTTAAGAGTTGAGGTTCGATCAACATCATTTGGTATTAGTGCACAAAGATCCTTTATTTTGATAAGCATCAAAACTCAAAGCTTTGTGTTTGGTTTATTGATTTAGGACCTCAATTTTGCAAGTTTTTTTGCTTAAAGTTTCATCATTTTGTCTTCTTCTTTTAGTTAACAACCCCCTCCCCACCCCAAAATAAGAGCCAAAGTAAATTTCGACTAAAACATAACCTCAACGCCACAAAAACCATCGCAAATGAAAAAACCCACTAAAATTTCCCAGACGCTTGGCATGGTCATCCCATGCTAGTTAACACATGCACTCATGCTATCCCTTCTATCACGAGGGTTTCCTCCAAGCTTTGGCACGACCGTTCGTGCCGACAGGCATACCTGTGCCACTTGACTTCTATATTTCAAAATTCTTCTACTATTTTTCACCCTTAGATCATGAATGGTAATTAATCATATTCTGATGAGAAGAAATAATAACATTTCTGATCTTGAAGATCAAGTAGGGAGGCTCACAAGTCAACTAGCAAAAGTGAAGGAGGTTTTGAGAGAACCATCTTCTCTGAAGATCGTTGGAGCTAAACTATCACTTGAGATAGGTTCAAGCACTTGAGGATTATTGCAAGGCAAGAGATTATTCAAATGAAGAGGGTTTTATGATATCCACCCAAACACTTCAAGGTTTTTCCCTTTACTGGTCTGGAAGCCATGAGAGGCAAATAAATCTTGAACTCAACTCTACAATCAAGACTTGGAGACGACAGAAACCATACATGGACATGAGATTCTACTAAGATCTACTCTTTAAAGAAGAACCCTTAAAAGAACAACTCACACTTGTTCAAGAGAGATCCAGGTTCAATAGGAAGATTCTACTATGGTCCAATAGTGGAATAAGCTTATTTTGGGTTTTAAAGAAACAAGAGAGGCTGAAAACTTGGTCATGGATGAGAGTTCTCTAACATCTTGCATTTAAGTGGATATCTAGCTAATTCCTTGCTTTAAAGCAATTATAGACATTCAAATTCATGCTCAGATAAGACCGTGGATGCCCAACTTCAAGGTTAGTAAGTAGAGGCCATGGAGTCCCAACCCTAGCAGAGTAAAGCGCACCTAGCTCCTCAATCATACATCTTAGAAGTAAGTCACAACAATCCAAGCTTGTGTATGAAGAGGTATCTCATTATGAGTTGAATGTTAATGAGAGCATTTGTTTCATCAAAAGTAGGGGTTGTTGGCGTGAATTTCAAATCTAGGTAGTCCCTAAGGTGTTTAAAACACCTATGCATTCAAGAATTATAGGATCCTCAGCACTTTGGTGTTGTTGAGCTGAAATGGGTACACTTATCTCTCGTTGTCGGTGAAATTTGGGAGTCAAACATTTGGCTATAAGGATTTGAGGGAAAATCCTTTTGAAGATAGAGAGTTTGATGTAGAGTAAGAAGCTCAACACCCTTATCCCGCACCATAGTTCAAGACCAATGTCCTACTACACTTTCCTCGCTAGCCTCGTGTGCATTTTCCTAGAACTTGATTAATTTTCAGTAGCTAAACTAAAGTATCAGACTTTTATTCCATATGTTGTAACACCGTAAGATCTATTCCAAATTTTATAAATTATTAAATGTTCACTAAGAGTCCTATGTTCCATGGCCTTCTTTTCTTCACCCACCTATTTATACCTCAATTCTTGGATCGTTTGATAGGTTTAATATTGATCATGAGTGGGAACCATCTCTACCTATACTTCTATCATTGGGTATCGTATCTTAGGACTATAAAAATAAGCTGCAAGGGTACAACCATAATTGTATTACTACACAGGTCGTCCATAAAGGTGGGTTGAATTTAATTACTAGTATTAAACTGCTAAACTAAATTAAACTAAATAAAATTAGTTTGAAATAATAACAAAGAATCTTGCAAAAAAAAAATCTAACCTAAAAATAGAGCATGCAATTGGAATAAAAATGATTGTAACTAAAGAGGAAAGAAAAAGATTACCTTATTAGCATAAAATTAATAGAGAAAATTCTGAACCATAATTGCTACAAAAATCAATGGAAAAAATGCAAATCTTGAATGAGTTATCACCATGAGATTTCAATATCCACCATCAACCCAAAGGAGTAATAAGAATTGAAACTTTGAATAAAATAATTTTAGGAAGACAAAAATTAAACTAAAATTGATATTATAAAAATTAAATAAATAAAAGTAGAAAACTTGAACTAAAACTAGAACTAGAGAAACTAAACTAAAACTAGAACTAGAAAAATCAAAATTTAAACAAGAAATTGACATTAAATTCAACCCAAAGGAATTCCTAAAATTACAACAATCTCTTAAACTCTAAGAAGTACTATTATAATTGAAAGGGAGAGAAGTTAATAGTTCTACAAAGAACCCAAGGACCCCAATTTATATTAGTAACAAGCCCCAATATTTTTCTAATTAGAGAATATATTATTTTCTAAATAATATTAAATTAACTTTCCTAGTCACTCCCAATTACTAAATTAATAGCAAAAAGTCCAACACCTAACTTGCTTTCCTAATTAATTCAGCATTGCACACTTGCACATCACCGACTATAGCAAATTCCTATAGGGAAAAAAATAAACCAAACGCTACTTTCATGCTGAGCAGGGTCAAATCTGGGTGGGCTGGGCCGAGGAAAGTCAAAGCTAGGTGAAATGCACAGGTCGCCTGCTGCTCTTTTTTTCTTGATTCATCCACACGATTGGGTTGGCCCACAATGAACAAGATGCTGACTTTGAGAGAAAGAGTGCAATTATCCTTGACCTAGTAATGGTTCACATGCTGGGCCTAGGTGGACCGATGGGATTTCTCTCCTTCATACTTGGAAGCGGCATGAAGATGGGTTCAGCTACGCATCAACTGTTCTAGGTGTTGCCTTAAGGTCGAATCATGCTTTCCGGACTTGAGCGGAGCGCTAGATTAGGCTGGACGTGTCGGACCCAATTCTCAGCTCCATTTTCTAGGCCCACACATTGGATCTGTTGGGAAAATGGCAACATGACAATGGCTATGCTTAATTTTATATCTCTTCACACTCATTTGATATTACCTCTTTAATTCATTATAATCCTACACAAACACAGTAAAACTGAGTAAAATCCCAAAATAACGTCAATTATAATAAAAATCTGCTCATTAGAAGTATTTAAAAAGACAATTTTGGTGCCCAAACAAATAGGCCCACACCTAGATTTTACTCATCCTCGAGTGAAATAAAAGAGAAGAAAATATATCTAAGACACCTAACTCACTTTTGCTGACATCATGGTTGCACGTATCACACGCAACAAGCCCTTTAAACCCCTATGTTTCCCTTAGTAGACGAATGTGGTCTCGTGAAGGTTTGTAGAAGATATACCAAGAAAATATTTGAATAAGAAAAGGAAAAGGGAGACAGAATGGAAAATAGAAAATCTTTTTGAGAAAATTTTCAAATATACTCAAATATACATAAGAGAAAATTATATGCTCGTGACCAACAAATCAACTGTGCAACATAAGTATTATATTATACACAAGCACAATGTACAAGTCACAGTCCTAATCCCCAAGGGAGGCACCCATTGTAACGCCCCCAAATACTAATTACCCAATTATCTTAATTTAATCACTTATTATCATAGTTACTGTAGAAGTCTTGATGATTAGAGGTATTACTGTCATTCTAAGTCGGGCAAGGCTACATATAACTACATAATTTTACTAAAACACTATCACATTCCCAATTCGCATCAAACTAAGGGCATTCAAGTCAATTTTAAACTACAATTTAATCGTCACATAATCAAAATATAATTAGATTATCTATTTCCTAAAAGTCCACCCTGGACATGCTTACTCATATCTTCATGCTACACTAGAATGCACTGTGAGCATCTGACAGTGTCAACCAGCATATACACGAATCTTCACTTTTATTTCTTACTTTCTTCAACCTTTTAAGGAGAGGTTTGCTCACTGATTCTTTAACGAAAATAGCAAACACAAAACTATTTTAAAGAATGAGCCGAAGCGCTGTACATTTATCCCCATACTATAAAATAAACTCTTGGAACAATTTTAGCTACACGTTCGCATCTCAATTCAATTTAGTTTGAAAGCAAGAGAGGGAAAGAGTAAAATTATTTTGCTTAGTATGGGCCTGCATCTAGGTTCCGCTTTAAGCCATTTTTTGTTCACTTTAGTTATGAATGAACTTACGAAAGGGATTCAAGATGAGTTACATAGAGTATGTTTTTTTTTCATATGACATTGTTCTTATTGATGAGACCAGAGTGAGAGTTAATGGCAAGTTGGAGCGATGGAGGCATACATTGGAATCTGGAGGTTTTAGAGTAAGTAGATTAAAAACCGAATACCTACATTGTTGTTCAATGGAAGAGAAGAGGAGGGGGGAGTAGTCACCATTGGCGACATGATAATACAAAAGGTCTGAAAGTTTAAATATCTAGCCTTGACCATTCAACAGACAGGAGATATTGACGAAGATATTAACAACAGCATAACGGTGGGTTGGTAAAAATGCAAGTATACTTTATGTGCATTGTGTGATAAGAGGATACCTATAGGATTAAAAGGTAAAGTACATCATATATTAGTTAGACCTACTATGCTGTAGGGATTGAAGTGTTGGCCTATAAAAGAAGAAGCATGTTCAAAGGTTGATTGTAGCAGAGATGAGGATGATTAGATGGATGTGTGCTTATACGAGGGTGGACAGAATTAGGAATGAAGTAATTAGAAACGTAGTTAGAGTGACTCCTATCAAGGATAAGATGAGAGAAATTAGACTCAGATGGTTCGGTCATGTGAAAAGAAGGAGTGGGGATGCTCCAGTGAGGAGATGTGAGAGGATTAATATCTCTGAAGGTAGAAGAGGTAGGGGACGACCAAAGAAGAGCTTAAACAAGGTGATTACAAAAGACTTGAAAGTTATAGGGTTGACAAAGGACATAGCCTAGGATCGGAAACCATAACGAGATGGACTTAAGGTTCTAGATGACAGAGGGATCGCCTCTAGGGGTGGCAATAGATCAAGTTCAGGTTGGGTGAAGAATCATCTACATCCATCACCTGCTTTCATTCGCTTCATCCAATCTATCCATCATCCGCAAAAGTCTAA
The DNA here is from genome assembly GCA_002740445.1 of Pachycereus pringlei. Classification (NCBI taxonomy): domain Eukaryota; kingdom Viridiplantae; phylum Streptophyta; class Magnoliopsida; order Caryophyllales; family Cactaceae; genus Pachycereus; species Pachycereus pringlei. The sequence goes on from NCQS01076014.1 coordinate 34,829, forward strand.
TCTAATTCATCCATCCACCATCCGTTGGTGAAAACAGGTGGATCGGGTTGTAAACGGGTGATGCAAGTGTATATATAATATGTTAGCAAATTTATATAAAAAAGTAAGCTTTTCCCCTTGAAAATTTTTAAAAAATTATTTTTAGTATAAGGACCGAATAAACATCACATTCATCATATTAATCTTGACGAAAATCATAGAATTAACAACATAATTGTCCAAAAAATGAGTAAAACTTAATGGACAAAAATAAAAAGTGAACTAATTACAAATAGGAGATAAACAAGTAGATTACTAAGCGGGTGATGGATCAAGTGGCAGGTCAGATGGAGCATCACCCGGATCCAATCCAATCTGTCAAACCATCATCCATCATCTATCCCTTATCCATATAATTCGGATTTTCACTCGTTTTTTCCAGACCAGGTGGAATGGATATCTATCAGGTGCGGGTGAAATTGTCACCCCTAATCCCCTCATGGTTGTCATTTGTTTAGAGTACAGTAGGTTTGGTCGCAATTTTTTTCATATGTCGTGTTGGTATACGGGCGGCACATACATTTGGGAAGAGATAGTGCTTGCATGCCTTTGTTTGTTAATGTGTAGTATTTTTCTCTGTTATGTTGTGCCTATGTTTTACATAATTACTATCACCTGCTTTATTAGTATTTCTTATTTCATCCCTTGCTGCTTATCATTATTTTTTTCTATAAAATATTTCATGAAATACTTTATCTATAAAATATTTTCACAAAATCCTTTTTGTGGGTCTCTTGAAATCAGCTTTTCTACAGGCAGGAATACTTGTAGAGGTAAGGTCGTCTACATCTAGATCTCCCCAAACCCCCTAAAAGCATAATTTACACTGGGAGGTGGTGGTGGTGGTGTTGTATCTGGAAGTGAAACCCAAACTAATGCGCTCATGAGCATAATGCAATTATTGAATAGGTCAACACCTGTTCGACCGACCGTTAAGCCTTACTTGAGGCTGCGTAGGGGAACTTAAGGGCATAAGCATCAATAACTAATAGTTGATGGGTCCACTTGATTATGTGACAAAATAATATTTGAAAATGATTCATCACATAACTGGATATTTTGATATTTTAATATGTATGAAAATATATGACTTTTCGAAAGGTAGAGACAGTGAACATACCCACAACTTTTAAAATCTCTCAATTTTTGATGTAATAAATGCTTATGACATTAGGACGATAGAAATGGTCTCGGTTCTACTTCAAAAGTACATATTTGTATAGTTAGTAGAGTCTAAGTAATACATATTGGCTACCACCTTAATAAACAATTCCTAATTTTCATTGTTATTTATTTATTTATTCACATAAATTATTTTTCTTCTCCCCTTTCTAATATTGCCATTATTTTTAACTATGGAATATTAATGAGACTATTTGTCATTATTATTATTATTATTATTACTACTACTACTACTACTACTGTTATTATTAATATTTAGTTGTACTGGTTGCATGATGTCCTTCTCTCGTGATATGATTGTTATTAGTGTTATTAGGAGTAGTACTATCTTTATGGTTATCGACACCAATATTGTTGTTTTCTTAATATTAATGTTATGAGTGCTATCACTATAACTATTACAGTTAATAGAATTATCATTACCATTCTTACCATCCACATCATTTCACATTATCATTGTAATTATTATTAGAGCTAATAATATTAGTAATTGCAAAGGGGTTGCCCACAAAAGAGTTTAGGTCATCTGGGTTCGGGTTACGATTTTTGAACTCGTTTTTCAATGCCGAGTACATGTAGTAGGGTTCAAACTGAGAAGCATCCAATCTCGTAATTCTTGATTAGACCTTGATTACAAATTAGGTCGGTTGGACTTCACGTATTGTATCATTTTTGTCCCTCTTCATTATAAATCAACTTCCATCCATCCCTTTTTAATGTCAAAATATTCAAATAATTCATCCAGCCTAATTCCACCCATTAGTTTCATTACCTTAATTAAGTCACTAAAAGTTGCGCTCTCCCTTTTCTTTTAGTTATTACCATTGCTTTCACCCCAAAATCCATTCAATTCCTTAATTTAATTTCAAAAGTTGCATGAAACAAACTTACCTCAAACCTTCCCAATTACAAGTCCCTCCATCATTTTCCTCTTCAATCACAAACATCAACATTACTCTTGAATCACTAAGTCCATCGGAATTTCACATGCATGAATATCCAACTTAAATTTCTCAAAATACATATGAGGTTATTATTTTCAAAAACTTAAAAATAAAGTTTCCCTCCTTTGTCCATCTTCAACCTCATTCCTCCTCAATTAAAATCATCTAAATGTCATACACTCAATTATATGAGCACAACACCACCAAGCTAAGCTCAAACCATAATTTTCCATTGATACCCACAACACTAGCTCACTCAAATCATAAAATTTTATCAATATAAACTCTAAATTACACAAATTATCACTCAATTAAATTGAAAGCACTCTTATTAACTAAATTAAAAGATTGGAAGATGAAAATTAGAAGAAGGGATTTTAGTAGACCTGGAAAATGGATCAATCGAATCGGGTACAGGTTGGGTTTTAGTTCGGTTCGGGTCAATTTTGGGTCAATCATGTTCGG